>JAYMSZ010000006.1:0-77873 GCA_036897665.1 Pelargonium citronellum
CCCTGGGTATACAAACAGTTTACTGGGTAGACTAACTTGTGTTTTAGCGCAGTTAAATGACCGTACAACTAGTTTTGTTATTTTTGTAATGAATCTAGAATTGTTGTCCTTAACGTTTTGAAACTCTTTCCCTTAAAAAGACTATGACAACTAAAAAGACCTACTAAGTACTATACCTATGATAGACTATAATACTACCTGTTACTATACTAAACAAAGAAGAGTAAGACCCTATTAGCTACAGGCTGCAAGAAGAAGCCTCATAACCCTAGGAAGGGTATTCTAGGCCAGAAGGGTATAGCTCATAAGAAGAATAGAGTTCTAGGTAGGCATAATAAAGTGAAAGCTAAGAGGATATTGCAGAGTAAGAGACAGGTAGAGAATGTTATAGCTAAGAATGGGATAGAAAATAATAAGTAAGAAGTTCTACTCTATAATCTAATCCTAGGTTTTTGGAATTTATAGCAGGTGAAAGTAACAAGCATAAGCCATAGATCTTAAAGGATTTGGAGATATTAGTAAATTTGTATAGGCTAGAAGGATACCAAAAAGAAGAAGACTATGTAGACAGGTAATACCAGACTAAAGTCGAGGCTGCACCAGGGCTGGCATAAGACTATAAGAGGAGTCTAGCGCTAAAGAAAGAGGTTATATCTCTGAAGAATAAGAAGTAAGTTAAGAAGATGGTGGTTAGAACGTAAGTAGAATATTCTTTATACTATCTTACATTTCCCTTGTAGGAAAACAGTCGGGTAGAATAACCGTTACAATTATCTCTAAGGTCCTCGTTATTTTATAGCAGTAATAAGTAAGCAAAGGAGGAATATCCCTTAAACTACCTAGACTACTACTATTACCATTATCTATTATATAACTTATGATACTATATTTCATTACTAACTAATAACTAAGTAATACAATAACTACATATTAAAATACTAATAGGTATTATACAAGACTTCCTTATTCCTAAGAGGAAGACTATCGATTTATTCGTAGATTTCTAAGCCTAATACTTGGTAGTAACCCTGAAGGAGTCAAAATTACCTTAAACCCCAATCAGTGTAAGAAGTCCTTAAAAGGGCATTAATATTATTTTCTAGAATGAAGGGAAACCCCTCTGTCTTCGGTACGGCCCTCTTATATTCCCTTTATTTTGAGGTCTTTTTTGTAAAAGGATTTCATATTCAAATGAGGTAGCTCTCAGTCTCTCAAACTCGTTATATTAGGTATTCCTCGATAATTTATAAGTAAAATAAGAGAGGCGCCAAAACGGAAGTTTTTTCTAAGGGCTTCTCATAGATAAAGAGTTTATCACAAGCACTTGCCTAAATAGGGACTCCTTTTGCGGGCATTCTGCTCGAGGGGTTTTGTCCTATACTTTTGAAGTGGGAGGCCATGCTAAATGAAGTAGCTATAATGTTAAGATGAAACTGAATTTTATTTACACTTGCAGTAAGGGCAGCCTCTTTTATAAAACTTTTTCTAGAATCTGGGTTTTTATTCTTGTTACTTCAAAGTTAAGGAATTTCGCGAGTCTTTTAGGAGTTGTATACGTAAAAATTACCTAAGTAAAGTGTTGTATGAAGCTCTTTTGTGTTAAACTTTCTTTTTACCTGAAATGTATTTGGAACTCCTATTATAAACAGTAGGAGCATACATAATAGTATAAGGGTGGGCTGAAATGAGAAGATTTCGTTCACTAGCAAAAAGGGGCAATAAGCTCTTACTAATATGTAATATTACGACTTTCATAAAAAGAAATTCCCCATTAGGACATAAAGCTATTACTATAGGTTGTTTAGAAAACCTACGTGGATCTGCTATATAATGACTATAACGGAGCCGTGTACTTCATTCTGGGTATGATTCCGTGTTGGGTTTTTTAAGGTAACAGCTATCATATATAAGTGAGTTAAAGCTAACTGGGGTCTTTGCCCTTACAAAACAAATGATAAAATACGCTTGTTATTCTTTATTAGGTACTTTTCTGGCACCAACAAGAGTATAAGTTTACTTTTAAGTATAGATTTAGAACTGACTTTTATTCGAATTGACCCTTTTTTTTCAGCAAATTTTAATGCTTATTTATAATTTATAGGGGTTTCTTCTGACTAAAGGGATAAAGTCTCTTTAAAAGGAACTCTACTAAGGGCTTAAGAGCCTAAGTTTGGTATATTGACTTCGGTAAGGAGTATTTCCTTAAAAAAGGTTGGCTCATGAACTCTATATTGTTTTATAAAGCTATCGTCGAATTTTAACTTCCCTTATAATATAGCAAAAAATTACTAGCCTCTTATATAGCAACGAATTTTGATCCTTATAATAATTTCCTAGCAACGTTTTAAGGTTCCGTGCCTTCCATTCAGAAAAAGTTTGTTAATTAAAACTTTGAGTTACTTATATAGTTACGATAGAGTGAGGCACCTATCTCTTAAAGATTATATCTTTAATGCCTGCCAGAATAGTCATGTATGGAGAGTTCTTTTTTACTAATATTTTTTTCCTTTATTCTTAATTTCTGAGATAACCTCGACAAAGAAAGTTCACCACAACTTAAAAATAAAAAGGCTCTTATAAAAGTATAGCCTATAAATCAGGAGCTCTTAAATACCTATTATAAAGAAGCCACGCCTTCGCAAAGAAGCTTTCCTCTTAATAAACTATCTAGATAAACCACAAGGGAGACTACAGAAAAGAACGGAGCTTTTGTTGAACAACTCTCTTTACAGAGTAAGATACACCAATCCTTATAGTAAATATAAAATCCTTAGTATAAGCTAAAAAGTGGTCAAAGGGTTACCTAATTGAACTTTAGTTCTATAAAGTATTCATTTCCAAAAACTCTAATTGGAACTATATAGAGGAAGCCGCTCGGTAAAGCGAAAGCAGGGTTCTAGCCAGAGCTCTTTATTAGAGTTTTTAATAGGAATAGGATGGCCAACCTTATAACTACTTATAGCTAAGATATAAACCCTATAAATACTACTACAGGAGTGCTGGAGCTTATAAGTAATCAAATTATAGTAGATACTTTGGTAAAGTATACAGAATTTAATGATAGTATAGCGATTCCTTGTAAAAAAGAACTCCGTTGGGGCTTTTGATATTAATTGATATCCGCTTTTACCGTAAAAAACTTTTCTACTTTTCTTATAATAAGGGGTTCTCCTTTTTAGAGATACAACTTTCAAGAAAAATAATTAAGCTCAGATACATTTTAATAATAAGCCTTTCCGCTACCCTTTGTAAGGGGATTTTCAAAAACAGAGGAGTTTGACTTACTATACCATTTCTACATTTTAAGTACAACCGCTTACTCTCCGGCCGGATACTATAACTTTTAAGGCATTGTAACAGAATTCATAAGTTAAATAGAGCTCGTACATAATCTAAATTCTACAATTCATAATGCGAAGGACTTAGCCGAACTGTAGGGCATTGCAAGGACTCTCATTCATATAAAGGTTAATCCTACCTAGTAAGAGAGTTCTATGAGTTGATAAGTTTATCACTATCCTATACTATATAGGCTATATACTTTGTCTATTAGTAATAGTACAAAATTCTTATCTTCTTCCTGATTATTATATTTAAAGGGAAAGCTCATAATAGGTAAACTGCTGCGAACCTTAGGAGTTCACAAAAATCCAGTTTTAGATGTAATATGGGCCTCATAGAATAGGACTACTTCTGTCTAAACGAAGAAGGCAGTTGAAAACAAGTAGGAATGCGGCATTAGCATTAATCCAGAAAAAGTACATAAATAGTAATAAGACTTGCTATGATTACGAACAGCACTTTTATGCAATTTTAGGACATTCTTAAGATTAGTTCATTAGCCAGTTATATTACAAGCTCCTTTTTTCCAACTGCATTTGGCTTGGGGTTTTTGCGTCTTGGCATACATGATTCTGCTAGGCATGAAGCTTATTAACTCCTAGTACATGTTATTTAGCTTTTCAAGTTTTTGTTACATAAGAAGTCATATAAATAGAAATTCACTCAATAGTAGTCGATCTTAGAATCAAAAAAGGCAAAGGTTACAAGTATAATTTTCTTGTATCCCTATTCTTCAAATAAAATAACAAAGTATAGGATTGAGCATATCCTGTAGTGTAGCTGTGTATTGGCAATTATGCGCGGAATACCTAACGTATGTACCGATTTTGCTCTGAACCCTTGGTTTTGGTAACTACAATAAGGGATCCATAAAGAAAATTCAAGTTCCCTGCTTCTCTATCCTTTAGAAGCAAAATTGAGCGTCGTAACTTTATTCAAATCTTGTGGCGCGTATCCCAGCTCTGTCACTACATAACCGTTAAGTCTTCCTTTTAGAAGAAATAAAAAGCTTTTTCTTTAAATTAAATAGCCAGCCTTTGGTTTAAACTCTTTGGTAGGACTTCAACCTTAGCCTTTTTAATTAAAAGCTAGGCGCTATACCACTGAACTCTTGAGTAAAAGAGCCTTATTCTAAATAAATGAACTCTACGTTCATTTTTTGACACAGACTGCGCTATGTGAGCTATATCCTTCTTTTGAAATATATAATCAGGGATTCCTTTAATTATACACCTAATAACTTTAATATAGTTTACCCTATTCGATAAAAGATATTTTATAGGGTATAAACTATATTCTAAGAGTACAGGCACAAGAAAAGACAAAATAATACCTAAGGAGTCTGAATTTAAAAACTATAAGAGGAACTTACTCTGGAAAGAGTGCGGAATTTCAGATTTACAAGTTAAACTAATTCCTAACACAAATAAAAATTGAACTACTACTCGGGTGTTTCAAGCCTCTTGTCCGAACAAACTTTTGCATATACTCTATATAAGGATTAAATCCGGCACTTAATTATGGACGTGTCAAAGGAAAAAAGACGGAATTGGGACTTGTGAGAAAAGAAATTCTAAATCCAACAAAGAGTATAATAATTAACTAGGTTCAAGCTCCACCTTGTTTTTCTATCCTTAATCTTCTGTAGCTCGGGTGGATAGCTTACTTAATTGTATCAAGACTCAAATTAATCCTAAATAGGGGGTTTTTGAAGTTCTGTCGTGGGTACTCCACAAGCACAAAATCTTATGGGGGGTGTATTCT
Source organism: Pelargonium citronellum (assembly GCA_036897665.1). Lineage (NCBI taxonomy): Eukaryota > Viridiplantae > Streptophyta > Magnoliopsida > Geraniales > Geraniaceae > Pelargonium > Pelargonium citronellum. Next base: position 5,107 of record JAYMSZ010000006.1, read on the forward strand.
CACAACCGAAGATTTATTATTAAAATATTAGTGGATCCTAGTCCCCGGTTATAAATGTACCCCCTTTTGTTTACCTAAGGAGAACTCTGCTTTTTTGATGCTGTAGTTTACCTAGAAGTCAGCTGCTATTAAGTTTTAAGATAATTTCTAAGTCCCTGAATTTCTTATTATTCTCTATTCTCTTTCAAGATAAGAGAAAACCCTTGGGGTTCAAGTAGGATTTCGTGTGCATATACAAAAAATATTGAATCTAAGAGTTCCGGTAGTACTTTTTAGTTACCTATGAGGTAGCTCTCTAACTTTTGTATAATATTCCCCCAAGTTCTTATTATCTTGTATGAGCCAAATTAAGATTTTAAAGTATCGAGTTACTAGTATCCACTTAATCTTAATAACCTAACACTTTAACTAAGAAATTCTGGAATAAGAAGACTATTATCTATATTTGACATTTTAAGTAAATAAGACTCTACTCTCAAGAGGCTGACAGGAATACTAAACCAAATAATACCTAACTCCTTACCTAAAGTCTCTTTTATTACTAGTTCTTGATTTGGCTTTTGCTAGGAGGAAATTGCAACTTCTTGTCCAAAAGGGTACTAAATGGACAGAATCTGGACTTTAATTAAATTTTATTCAATGTAATCAATCGTACTAAGTATTAGGCTTAAAAGACATTGACCTGCTGCGAAATGCTTAACTCCTTTTTGCTTTAATCTTTAAGTGCTCTTTTTGATATAAACAACAAGGAAATGGTGTAGTTAAAAATGGGGTATATCCTCAGAAGTTTCTTTACTCAAGATAAAGTTTAGCCTTTACTTAGCTAATGAATTGGTTATAGCTTTATTTTTCAAGATTGGAAATAGAGACTTATTAAAGATTTATAGGAAAGCTTCTTCGATAAAGACTTCTAAAATAACTATGCTTTCTGGTCTTTAATAAGAAAAGTGAAAGAAGTCAGGCAAGCTTGCCTTAATTCTTTCACTGATTCTCATTCTTCTTCTCTCTTCTATTGAATCTTGCAAACCGAATAGGACTCTTTTTGGAGCTTACTATATCTATTATTTGAGTGTCTTTATATTTATTGTATATTCTTATAATGAGATGTACACTTTAATATATGGGTAATTTTATTGCTACTTCTCGATAAAAAAGTTCCTTTTGGTGGTTTTTAAGTCTAGTTAAGTCTAGTATAAATATACCTATAGGATTCCCTGTATCCGGATCTGAACCTGCACTATTAAGAAGTCGGATGCTCTACTTGATTCTAAAGTTCCTAGTTCCATCTTTCATCGTTTTAGTAAAAAAATAAAAATAAGATAGTCTTTTATAATTATATTATAAGGAGCTTTCTAAATTCCCTTATACTGAATACGTGCACCCTAGGGATAGGGATATACAAAAAGATATTAACCTAATCTTTAGTACCTATCCTAACCTTGACTTTTAATTTACGTAGTTAAAGAATATAGGAAATTTGAACAGAGGGGTTAATTTATCGAAAAGTAGCAATAAAATATATTGTAATACTCTGTATTTTTTGTACTAAAGTACAACTGCTGTGGATAAATAAGACCCAAAGATACCCCTAATTACTAGCTAGGTTCGCTTCTTGTATCATACTACTACACGAATTCTACAATAAGGTATCCGTTTTTACAATTCTTAATTTCGTGTAAATCAATCGGTTAGTGATTTTCGTCCTTATTGTGAAGTGGTTGCCATCTTGAAAATTGGGAGATTAATAAAGTATTCCTGTATCTTATTGATACAGTGTATGGATACAGCTTTACATAAAAGGAATACATAAGCATAGAAATGGTATAGCATTTTTTTCATAAAATCAGTCATGAGTTACTTCTACCTCAGAACGAATGACACTCGAATCCCATAGGCTTAAACTTTACTTACGCATTTTGATAAACTCCTCTGCAAGAAAAATCGGTTAAACAAGACTTTAACCTTATTATTTAAGATAGGTTACTTTTAGTAAATTATAGATCTATAATTAGATTCCCTATTCCTAGTACGCGTACTTCGTTTCTTGTGTTGAATACTTAATTAAAGCCACAACTTTTTGAGAATAAGCCCTCTGTTGGAGTTAAGATATAAGTGTCGCGTAAGGTTCGTGGATCCTCCCAAGTTTCTTTTGTAACAAAAAAAGCATTAAGAGAATTCTATACTTACTCATAAGAGTTGGTTAATAATACCCGGTAAAAATACCAATAAAAGAAATAGTTATACAAGAAAGAGCTACTCAATAACTTGACAAAAATGCGGATTATTTAGAGTAGGGCTCGAGACTAAAATGACGAAAATGAAGATATTTCTTTTTTTAAGATAAAGGTAAGTAGAAAGTTTTCTAGCAACACAGAAGCCTATTTTCCGTTTGCGAACTGCCTTAAAAAGATCCAGGGTTGCTTTAATGGCTCATAGAAACAGGGCTAGAAGATAGGACCATTAAACCTAACTAAATACCCCCTTTTATTTATACGAAACTTCTTGAGTACTAGTTTGTAAAAACAAAAACTAAAAGGGTGCCAGATAATTACTCACTTTATAGTTAGTGCTTCTCTAGTAAGGAATGTGTATTACCCCCAGTTATATAACACAGTGTTCCGCTTTAACCACTTAAAAAGCTAAATAGCATAAGCATAATACCCGTTTAATAATATCGTACAATAGTAAGGTAATTCTTTTGATGCATATTTTTACTCCCTTTTATTAAGTAGTTAACATTAACGAAGAGAATTTCATACTTTAGTAAGTCTTGCTTCTATGGAGCAGGAAAGCAGCCGGAAATTTAGGGGTTGTACCGGATTTTATACTCTGTAGTTACTATAGTAGCACTACTAAATCTCGAAGTTGAAAGCTTCCTTAATTAGGTGCTCCCTGCTTATCCCATTTTTATTTTTATAAAGATATGGTTTAGTACTAATAGTTTAGCAACTCTCAAACAAATAAAAATTATTAACTTAAAACCGCAAACTTACCAGGTAAAAGAATAAGTTATAAATATACCTATTCTCGTTAAGGAACAAACCTTAGTCCAGTAACCTGGATTAATAAAAAAGCAAGGAGCCCTCATATATAAGAATTGAACTGTCATATGGTACTTTAATCCTAGTTAAGCTAATTACAGTTAATATTAACCAGCTATCCCTTTTGAGAGACGTTCCTTCACTACAGCAAGAACTTTTAATAGTATTCGGACAATAAGAAAGCAGCTGAAAAGCTTAAAGAAGAATACCCAGTTATACGTATATAGTGGGGTTCCGTAGCATTAAAAATTTGATTTTAGGGGTTATTAAATTTGGTGAGTAATGTGCTCTCTTTCTTGTACAGGGTTTCCCGAGTCAGAAGAATGAGCAACTGAAAAGGATTCTACAACTTGGAAACCTCCCTCGTTTGTCTTTTGAATATAAAGTATGATTTGTATTTTTAAGTAGCCTCTATTTTATATACCTTGACGAGTTTTCTTAGTTATTTAGGATCTCTTTTCTAACTTTAAGGGATATTGAGAGACATAAACTCAAATGCGAGTAAGCAGGGTTTGAGACTCTATTTTTATTGAAAGAGTAATAGTCCACAAGGGTTCTGTAGTATTAGGCCGGGGTCCTTTTATATAGTAGGAAAGTATAACAGAACAGAATACCCTTTTGGTATAGCACAGTAGAAAACTGAGTTTTAAAACTTAGGGTTGTGCCGTTAAAAGGATTTAGAAATAGGATTAAGTCCTGACATGGTTTTGGAACATTAAATACACAGTATACATATGGGACCTGGTATAAAGCTTCGCATTTAATCTGCCTAGATACTCTAAATTAATTAGAAAAGCCCTTTCCTATAGGATAGCTTATCCGTGGACTTAACAATCTCTAGTAAAGTTAGTTTATAATAGCCCTGCTGTTAGGTAAGTGTAGCGCCTTGCTGTTTTCTTTTTATAGGTTTTACTTATGTTATCGAGTGCTTCTGCCTACCTAATATTTATTGCAATTTGGTCTCCACAACGAGTGAAGTTATAAAGGCAAATCTAGAGGAACCTAGTCATAAAGTCTGGGAGTATGCTATATGAGTTTCTACTTGAGATTCCAGTTTTCGGCTCTTGTGCAGCAAAAAGCCTTCCTTGGGAATCCTTATTTATTGTGTTTCTTTACATCTTATCTTCTAGGTTCTTTTTAGTCTTAGAGTACCTCTTTACTTAATAGAGAATTAATAGTAAAGTCTTGCTTCGAACAGTGCCGTTCAAATAAATGCCAAAGTTAACTAAATTTCGAAGTTCTAGGATGATTTACTTAGTATAGAGCTGCTTAAAAAAAAATTACAATTCTATCAACTAACCGAACTTACTCTGCATACACTTTGTTTCTAATTAATGGCATTTTTCTTAATTCATAATAAAGAGAGAACCAAAGCATTTAGGTAAAAAGATTTCACTGTAGATTTATACCTAATTTATACCTAATAGGATCTAAATAGCTAAAGAGTACCTTGGCGAGGGCTCGTCATATACACTAGGAAGGTCCCCTGGCATAAGAGGCTAGGTCTCAGGTTTAGGTAGTACAGTAAATAAAGTAAAAACAGACGCCCTATATTTCCATTTCGTTATCTAAAATCTTCAAAAACTACTCTTAAGTATACAAAACAGCAGTCTTTTTCACTCTACAGGGGCGGTTACTCCTATAGAAGCCCGTCTATTGCTTTAGTTTTCTTACTTTTTACAAGGTATTTGAAAGGGGGCTTCGGGCCTTGCTTAGCAAAGAGTCCTATCACAAAATATTTTTTATTTGTAGCTCCGGTATAAGAGCATTCTAAAGTACTACGTAGGTTGTCGGATCCTTTATTCTTTTTAGAGTCTAAACTGTTCAAACACTAATTAACTAAATTTTACAAGTATATAATTTTTCAGAAAGGAATGCCCTAAATAAAGAAAACAATTAATAGACCAGCGTTGTATAGAATCTTGTTTAGAAGCTATCCTAAAAAAAGTGAGAATCCTGCGAGTCTGATAAGAAGTAAGCTTGTTTGTGTTTTGTGTATCGTTAAAGGTATTCTTAAATAAGTAAGCTATTTATGTACCATCCCATATTCCATAAAGTTAAGGGTTTAGCTCGTTTCAAAAACGTATTTCGTTTTAACTAATAAACTTGGCATAACGTTTAATTGAGAAGCCTATTCAGTATGGGTATTCCTCAAAAAGGAGTTATGTGCACCTATATCCTTCAAATAAAGTCTCTTTTTATACCTTGAGTAGATTCCCCAGATATAAAGGGTTTTCTTATGTTGACAAGAAACTAATGAAACAGATAAAATGAAATAAAAGTAGTTCAAAGATAGTACCTTGGGCTACTCCGCATGGTAAGACAGTCTATATAACTTTATATTTTATAAATTTATAGTTCAGAGTAAAAGTGTGAGTTACCTCATTATAGAAGTTATTAAAAGAATATAAATTGATATTTGGATATCAGTGCCTAGCCCTTTGGAGGGTATCCAGATAGTAAATTGTGGAACTTTGCAGAGTTTCTTTGAAAGAGGTATGCTCCAGATTCTTATACAACAGGATTCGTTATAGTATAGACTATAATATCTTTGGATAGACCCTTTTTCCAAATATTGCTAAAACTTCTCCTAAATTTCGGAAGATTCGACGATAAGGTTCTTGCTAGTACTTTAGAAGTGTCAGAGTTATATAATATATAGTTCAAAAATGTTTTTAGAATTTCCTCATAGTAATCCTTAATTGCTTAATAGATAGTTTAAGTTAGATAACTCTTTACTTTAGTTTCGGCTAGTTTGGACTAAGATTTCTTTTATTTTCTTGTTTAACTTTAATGCGCTTCCTCGCCTTTTAAAGTATACGAGGTATTATATATACTTGAATCAACAATTCAAACTAAAAAAGTAGGAATTCTATGTATCTGTATTTACTCCATCAATACTTTTTTATCAACTAAGGTCGCCTTTTTCAAGGATTCCCCCGATATGCCAATTGGGTTAGATTGATGCAATATTCTCCGAAAAGGAAGCTGTCAAAATAATCTAAGGAATAATACATCTATGCGGTATTACATTCTATATTAATGTGCCATGTATAGCGTGCAAGGTTTTGTTCGAAGAGTTCATAAATATCTGAATTCAGTCTCTCGTAGTAGTAATAATCACCTTTAAGAGACTTATCTCACTATTATAAAAAGAGAGTAAAAGAGAAAGAAATACGAATTTTATATATATATTTATGCAAAGGGTCTTTCATTAAAGTTTGGTTTGCTGCTAATAGGATTACCTTTCCTTATGAATAACCAATTATAGTATTGATGGCGGGGTAATCACATAGAAACGGGAAGGGGGCCTTAATTAACTTTTAATGAAAACCCTTGAAAAATGAATACCAAGGAATATACCTGATATCAGAAATACCATATTATATCTCTACTTGAAACTCAACTCTAAAATACTAGAATCTTTGTTTTGAGGAAACACTCCGTAAGCAATAGGGACCCTTTTGAAATGAAAAACTATCAACTCGTAAGAAATATCCTCTATTTAGTTGCCGATGCATTCCCCTTTTTTAGGTTGCTAAACCAAGTTTACAAAAGTGGACTCTTATATAAAAGAAGGAACTTTACAAGTAAAAAAAGCACTCCTACCCATTATTTTAACGCTTAGCTGGCATTCTCATATAGCTCTTAAAAAAAGGATTGCTCAATATAAGAATTAATTCATCCACAAAAAGATCCATAAAATAACTTCTCTTGGACCCACTTCAATTGGGTCCAAAAGGCAAGTTATCTTGGCAGCTCTCTGTTTCTAGTTCAGTAGGTTTTAAAAGAAAAGGTTTAACAGTAGGAAAGGGAGCTAAATTAACTAATTCTAGTAAATAGTAACTATAGCAACACAATTCAGTTTATCCAAATCCCTGGGGAACAATAACTATTGTCAATATATCACTGGAGAGAGCTCCTTGGGGGTGAAGCCCGCTCTTATTTAATATCCGGTTACAATTTTTTTGTTACCTATCTCAAGGGTTTGAAGAACATTTTAAAGAGGGTCCCCCTGATATATAAAGGTAAGCCTGTTTCCTTACAAATATCAGGATTTCTATATCTTTATTAAACATAGAGTTGTCCTAATAACTCTCTTACTTTCTCTATTTGTTTCGACTAAGCGATCTAAAAGTAGCTGGCTTTTCTATAATTTATTGTAAGATGTAAAACTAAATCTAAATAGGGGTTCCCGTATTATATAAAGGTCGTATACTCTATACTAGCGAGAAGCCCCCTACCTAATAGATGCAAAGCCTTAAGAATTCCCTGATATATTGCAGTCTTTGTCTTCTAGTTTTAATAAGAGACTTGTGTTATAATTTAGATTTTTGTTTACGTTACTCTCAAGACGCCAAGGCTACAGTATATTAAACAAACGGAAAACCATAGATACATCCTTTCGAATTTGAGTTCGCTAACAACAGCATTATTCCGGTCTAGTAAACCCTTAGCCCAGAGTTACGAGTTCCCTATAAGAAGGAAATAGAACTAAAAACTGAGGACTTACAATTAGGAAATTCTTTTATAATTGGAAATAGGCTTAGTCCTTAATCATGACAATTACTATCAGTAAAACTTGTAGATTCAGTTGGACCAAGACCCATACTGCTATACTTCATTTTCGGCTTCTATATCAGACTAGATTACACACTAAGTGCTGCATTATTAACCTACCCCAGTTTCGATTGAATTTTATCTGTAAAACTGAATCTAATAAACTTTAGGGCCGTGTAAAAGAGGAAGATTCCTCGGTGTTTTAGGGTTTTCCGTCATCATATGTACTTAATAATCCTTAGTAAGTTCGTGCAAATACCTTGATTGGGTTTTTTGAATAAAAAATGAAAGCTGTATTTACGTGGGTATCCCCGCAAATTACGATTCTAGGTTAAGTATGAATACAGAAGGGTCTTCCTTTATTTGATGTAGTATTCTCTGTCACAGTTTTTTGTTTATAGAATCTGACATATGAACCCCCTCTTTTGTTCTGGGTTATAGTGCTAAATTCTGAGAATCCGTTAAGATACTCTATTTAAAAACATGTATTTAGAGCTTAAATAACTTTTATCACGCCCTTTCTTTGAGTCATGCAGTAGCTAACTAATCCACTTAACAACTAAGAAATAAATTAAAAGAGATTCTTGTAACCCCGTTTTATATTTTAATTTCTATTTTAAAATATACATAGTTACCCTTTTAAAATCTATGAACTGCGCGCAACTTGCACTTTTTTCCTTTGGTCTTAAGATTTTCTTGAACTATCTACTCCTAATTTTCCGAATAAACCCGAGACTGTCCCCAGCTCAACTATAACTTTGTATTCCTCAGGAATAATTTTAAGGATTGGTTGCTTCGTCTCGTACTTATAAAGAAAGACTTGGATAGAAGTAATTACGGATAACGGTATCTTTATACTTATGCTAGGAAATCAAAAAAATTAGTAAAAAAATCTTTAATATTTTACTCCTTTTCTTTTTTAACACTTGAGTATGCTGTATTCTAAAAGTGTCTTTAAACTATGGATCTCGATTCAGGACTAGCTCCCATTTTTTGAGTTTCAAGTATACCCAATTTGGATAAAGAGAGTAGTAATTTAGAAGAAAATGCGAAAAAGTATAACTCTGAGTTCTTACATAATTAAGACCGGGTAATAATTTATAATACAACTTTTTAGCCTAAATTATTATATTATATAGAATATGGATACTTACTATATATTGGCTTGCCTTTGGGCAAAGCTTTAATAAAGCAACTGAAATCTGGGTGGAAACTCTTGCTAATATCTTGAGCACTCCCTTATTTTCTTATAAGTAAGCCGCTCTTTAGTTGACCCTGTTTTCAGTAAAGACAAATAGAGATCAGTTGGTTTTCCTCTTGTTGGGTATTCTCTTTCAGCTTAACTAGAATATAAGGAATTTGCCAAGTAGAGGGAGTTTCAGTCAGAAAGAAGTTTTGAATAATGAAAACATATAAAAAAAATCAAACGTAAATTGAGTCCGATGTACAAACTAATGGATCCCCTAGTAGGTCTTTTTGCACTTCTAGAGAGTAACTTCTGTTTCGTTAAAGCACTTAGAAAAGAACGGGGTAGAGCAGGCTATTAAATACCTGTTTTAGGCTATATCTTACTCAGCTTCGAGAGGAATAAGGGCCTTAGAACTTCTATTAGTACAAGCCTTGCTTGGGTATTTTAAGTTTTTAAAAGCCGAGATTAAGTTAAAGTTAAGAGTTGCTCCTGTGTTCCTTTTGTTTCTAGATTCCAAAATTCCAGGTTAGTGAAGTATAAGGTAACTAGGGGTAAGGCAGCTACTCCAGTGTAACGAAACAAGGAATTCTTAAATTAATAAGGGATCCAGCTTTTATGTTTTATTTTTCTGTACCTCACTCGCTAAAGACCTAGTAAAAAGGGGGATTAATGGATAGGGAAAATCTAAGTATGAAGAAGGTAAGCCGGGTAATTAATAAATATTAAAAGGGGGCACTTGCTCCTCTCGGGTACTTGTTAGTCAGCTCCTCTTGGGGGGGTTCCCTTTAAAGGGAATGAGATCTAAGAAATTAGTCATTTAAAGAATAAGAATTTAAGAGATAAAGAGTAGTAAACATGGTTATCTAGTTAGTTTTCGATCTGAACAAGGGACTTCTATTTCATATAATTACTCTCTCCTCCTTGTATTAGTTACAGAGACAGTAAGATATTTCCCTCTCAAATAAAGCTGTATTCGTTTTTAGCAGTTATTGAAACTCTTTAAAACGTAGAATTTCTAGAGTGTAGGATATCTAAAGTAACTTAGGAAAGACCGGTTAAAGTAGGAAAAGCTCTAAAATAATTGAAATACGTTAGTTTTTACAGGAACAACATATAAAGACCAAAAGCCGGGAGCCTTTTTTTTAGTACTGTAGTTAGGTATTTAGGGCGAGTAAGCTAATAAAAAAGTTTTTTGTTTAAGGATTTTCAAAAGTCTAAGGTCTAATCTATATAAAGGAAGTTACTAAGGTTTTCATTTGAAAATAGATAGCCCACGAATCTAGAGTCTAGAGATGAGGTATAGGGATTGTCAAATATCAATGCAGGGGTTTCTTTGTAATCTGCACAAGGAAATCAGGGGCCTAAACAGGAGTCTATAACTAGTAAGTAGGAGGAATTAAATTTCAATTTAAGAGTCTTTTTTTCTTTTTTGGTTTAGAAAGTCTTAATAAGGTATAAACTCAGTGTAACTAAGTCAGTACTTCTCTTTAATCTATGGGAGAAGTTAGGGGGGGTTAGTTTAGCTAGAATTAGAAGGAATTTTCGAAATAAGGAGTCCCTTTCTTTAGATTTTTCTAATATGTAAACTAGAGACAAATAGGAGGAATCTAGTAATTAAAAAGGAAAGTCTTTTTTGTGACAAGGAAAACCTAACCCAGGAAAGGCAATCTAGAGTTTCGTACACTTTTGTATATAAGAGTAAACGTTTTTCGGACTAGAAATTCATTACACAACTAGCTTCTGTCTCCTCTGGGGATTGAGCACTCCTATAAAGGGAAATTTGAAATAGACAAGCAAGCTCCTTGAGGAGTTCGTTTTTGCTAGGTTTTACTACAAGGATTTGAAACAGCACGGAGAATAAGGAACAAACTTCTAGGTACTCGATAGACTAAAACCAAGTGGGGCAAGCTGCTTTTAAAATAATGTGTAACGAACTTTCTTCCCTTTATAAGGATCCACATTGTATTCATTTTATTGAAAAATTACACTCTTATTTTTTAGTTCGAAGAGAAACAGGATAGACACCTTTAAAATAGCAGTCCTTGCAGTTATATAGAAAATCAAGTTAGAAAAACCTAGTATAAAGAAATACGAATTCTAATTTAGATAGATAGGAAGAGTACCCGCAGAGTCTAGATGTAGGTAAAGAGTAATCAAAAATTCGGCTAGATTAAAAAGGACATAACCAAAAAACTCAAAAGAAGTGAATCCCGTAAAGGGCCGGACCTCACACTACGGGGCCCTAAAGTATACCGTTATTTTAGGGCAATATACTAAGTAAGAAATTTACTGGGAATTTTTCATTTATTTTGCTCTTGTTCTATAAATCTAATTTCGTCAATTAGAATAAAGTTAACTAGAATTAAAATACTTTGGTTAGTCCCACCGTCTCCTTTCGGAATCTACCTTTGATAGTCTGGGCTTTAGTATGCTACTATAATTAGCAAGTTTTCCTCTATAGCATTCGAAGGAAATCCCTTAAGTTACTCATTATTCCAATTAAAAGAAAAAAGCTCTGTGTAAAAGGGTAAAATGCGGAAATATCTTTCTTTGGTTCGTACACAACCCCGGGGGGACTTCTTTCTCCTGTTATATTTCTAAGCTTGTTTACTAAAATTTATACCCACAAAAGGGGAATTCTAAGTGCTTTGCTCCGAAAAGTTATAAGACTCTGTTCGTTTACTCGAAAAAAGGTTTTACTCGAATCTCTAATAAAGTAAAAGAAGCCTATTCAGGATAGTATATACTTGTTAATTCGACCCCTTTGCTTTTTAAATTGCCGGATCTCTCAAAAGTTAATACAAGAATGCTCTTAAAGCAGCTCTGAAACTCATTTTACTATTTAGTTTCTTAGAAGAAATTGAAGTGAGAGGACTTCCTTTTAAATTCCATGATATACTATAAAAGGGGCGTAGCTAGCAAACTTCATAACTATTTATTATAGGTAGCTAAAATACACGGGGTATATCAACATTAGGAGCTCTGAGAACATAAAAGATTATACTTAACATAGGTTTTTTCGGTAGTTCTCGTATTCTCTATTCTTATCCTAGTAATTGTGGCTTTTCCTTTTGACAGGGACCCTGTTCTATGATATCTTGTTAACCTTTTTTAGAATATTGAAGCTAACCAGAAAGGAGTGTTTTTAAAAAGCCCTCTTTGTAACAAAAAAGGAGGTCTTGAAAAGCCATTTCTACTTTCCAATTTACAAATTTCTTTGCCCCATAAACAGAAGAAACTCTGACTCCATTTTCTCCCATTATTCTTACTATTTAAGCTATCTTTATTTAAACAAGCTTACCTGTCTTTATGAGCTCACCTATTTTAATATATGTAATTCCTTTAAGTCAAGTACATTACCAATCTCTTTCTTTAATAAGGCTAAAGCGTTTAAACCCCTCTTTTTATAAGCCCCTATATTTTCAAAGTACACAAGAGCTACATTCTAGACTTCTTCATTTCATTACAGGGTGCTTCGCTTTCCTAGACGAGCTAGGCCCTATGCTTTTTAAATGAAAGCTACTCCTGGAGTACCTATATAAAAGGAATTCTTATAAATAGTACAAAGCAACGCTTCAAACTTGATTGCTTAAAGGAAACCTACTAGATCTTTATACTACTTCTACTTTTTCGTTTTTCTTACTAAGAAGTAAGCACCATAAGCAATAAGACAAGCTTGTATTGAGCTGTTGAAGATGACTCTATCTATATATCTAATGTCCCATTTCTATTAATATAGAGCAAACTTAGGCAATTGGGTTACCTTTTCTGATGAAAGACCTAATTATCTAAACTAGAGGTTAGTTGTATAGCTTTGAAGGAACTGAAAAGGAAGGCTTGTGGGCTTTCTAACCCTTTGAAAAGGAGAATCAAGTAACAAAAACTATCGACTAGACTTGACTAGGTTAATAACTCCTAATCAAGTAACTACAGAATTAGAACAAGGGAAGCTTGTCTTGGCTTTGAACAAAGTGAAGCTCTTAGGTCTGTAGTTAGTTAATAATGGGTTTCTATATTGGTACTTATAAAAGGAATGAATAGCCTTTATAAGTATAGCTAAGAGTTCCATTACCTTATTAGTAGTTTATATTTATTGCATTAGTTCAGGTCTAACCTACGGAGGGATTGGTACATAGGAGTACAAAACTGTATGTCATTGGTGTAATCAATGATATCTAGGATATCTAGCTAGAGTAAAGAACACAAAAAGGGGTTCTTACACATTAACAAAGGAGGCAGATATTTTGAGCTAAGGTCCTCGAATTCAGCATTATTAGCATTTCGTGCTTACACTTTAAGTTTAAAAAACACAGCATTACATTATTATGAGCAAGCAGTACCTCTTCATTTTTTATTTAAAGTATCGATATAGAAACTTTTTATTTCAAGGTTCCTTAAATTTATCTACGCGGAAAAGCATATAGCAAGCACGGCCAGTATAGTATCATGATTCTTCTTAATGTAAAATATTTAAACTCGGACACTGTAATAAAAATATTAAACGTAATTACAGTACTTGCAAATCCGACGTGGATAGAGAGCTCAGTCTTAAAAAAAGATTCTAAGACTGTTTCGACATGAGGTTCTATCTACTTCCTAATTCTTCGGGCTACATAAATATAAGAAGAGCTAGTTTCCTTTTTAGCAACCAGTATAATATCCAGATTTAAGGTACTTAGCTACTATGATTATTTCTAGAAGGAAGATCTGTCGTTGTAATTCCACTAAAGAGGATTGCTCTGAGGAGGATACAGCGCAATAAATACGTTAGTATTACGATATCCTGGAAAATCTAATTAAGTCTAATTCTACGGGGATCTACCCTAGATTGAACTACTTAGATTATTACAAAGCAATAAAGGTATTTCTTACTAAGTTTTTACTGGTTTTGCCCTGAAAACTAATGGACTAGTGAAAGTATATTTACTCTCGAGTCACGAATACCACACACAAAAGTAAATATATATTGCGCGATAAAAAAGACTTTATTATAAAACCAATTTAAGGTCCTTTTTTCATGCATTATATCATAAGCATTTTCCCCTATTATTTCTTTTCTAGAGTTTTCGGAGGTATAATTTTTCAATATTACACAAGCTTTAGGCATAGTAATGCATAATAAAACTATAATAGGAGTCTTGGGAAGAATTATACTTAATCTAGCTGACACCGTAATAAGTAGATACTCCTCTTAGGCCCCAGATAAAGAATATTAGGGCAACCTTTAGAGGTTACCACTATCTAAAAAGCTTTTTGAAAAAACATACAGTCTTATAAAGATAAGAGTAAACTCTAAATACAATAAATTGAGTTTTTTATGCAAGGGTTCCACTGCTAGATAAGACTAGTATAGGAGATCTCTCCATTCAATAGCAATAAGATATCTTGATTATTAAGCCCATCTTTATCTTTTTAAGTACAATTATATAAAAATACTCCACCCATGTTATAGTTAACCTTGAAAAAAGCTTTCCCTACTTACTATTTTTGGCTTAACGCGCCCTTTTATTGTAAAAAAGTTACTCTTGATTTTCTTTTCCTGGGAGTCCCTATATTTTAGTTTATTACTTCCAAGTTTATATTCAAGGTTAGACTAAAAGTTCCTACATGGTGATTTCGTTAAAGCAAGGAGTGTACCGGCTTTCTCTTAACCTTAAAGATTTCAAGTATTCAACGCAGTGTAGATAAAAGAGCTTTATAGCCCCTCTTAAAGACAGCAATTCACAGTTTTAAATATAAGTTTCGTTAAATAATTCAGCTGATAGAACATGTAATGCTTATTTCTTTGTACACTGGGTTACTTTTATTATAAAGTACTTGAGTTCTGCCTTGTATATATCTTACAAAGGCTTTAATATTTAGTACTAGGGTTTAGCTTTTAAAGGACCTTATGCGTCCGCCAAGCAGCGCTCTTTTCATAAGATTCTGTCCTGCCTGAGCTTTAAAAAGGCCCATACTAAAAAACTTCGACACCGGTTGGTTAGGTAATTAAAAGCTAAGAGATAGTCTTACATACGAGGGGTTTCCCAAGAATCTGAGTGAGTACAAGAATCTCAAAACCGATTAGAAAATTTTTACCTTACACAAGGGGCCAATGCCCCGCCGATTGATTTGAATTAGTATCCCTTTTCGTTAGCCTTTATCGAAAGTACTTCCTTTTATGTGTAATTTAGAAAGCCTTCATAAAGAGTCCTTTGGTCTAGAGTAACGGGCTATTAACTACCTGTTTTTTAGACTGCTATATCCTGGAATCCTTTCACATTCACAAAAGCAGAGGAATTTAGGTCCTTATATTAGTATCAATCTTGGTTGGATAAATCTAAGGAAAAGAATAGGAATTGGTGTTACAAGGAAGACCTTACGAAGGTAATTGCCAGGGAAGTTTTGAGCTACTCCTTAGGTTTAGAGAGTCCCTAGCTTCTTTTTAGTACGGGGTCATTTTACTTAATGGACTTTAGTTTAAGAGTTCCTTTGAGTAGTCAATTTCCCCTTTTCTTTTCAGTTTTTAGGTCTATTTAAGAAAATGGGTAACCCGTATAAAAGTAAAACTTAGGGTATATTCTTTGTTCTTAACTATTGTATGTAGGGGGTTCTCTTCATTCTCATTCAACAGGTTCCCGGTATTCAACTAAGGTCTTAAGGGAGGCCGCCCCGTTATTAGTTTAAAGCAAGAAAGATTTCTTTTTTTGGTAGTTAAGAGTCCTAAATTTCAAATCTTTTAGTTTTATTAAAGGGTAGGTATATAGGATTTAGTAGGGTACTTTTCCTTCATTTTCGGATAGATAGGTTTCAGTTATATGCCGGAATCGGACCTTTTCTAGTTACAGATCGAAAAGAAATATGGCATATTAGAGAATATAATAAAAGGAGGGGGGTCCAGTCTTTTCTAAAAAAGCAGTAATCAGAGTTTTTTCTAGTTGTCGAAAGATCTTTATACTTTCTAACCCTGTTCTTTTACAAGGTATTTGCTAAACCCGAGGTAGATCCGGGGGTTCTTATTCTAAATAAAAAGGAAGTCTCTAATGTCCTTTGATTATTCCCTTGTCAATATCTAGTCAAAAGTGTATCGGAATTCTAAAAGTAGATCTTTTTCCGCTTCCTGTTCTCCTAACCTTTTTATTTGAACGAATCCTATTTTAATTAGTACAAATGCTACTAAGATGCGTCAAAGCTCTCTAAATTAGGTAAGAATAACCCCTAATGAAAGAAAGGAAACTCATATATCCCGTTTCAAAAAAGCTAATTTCATAATTAGTTATACGCTAAAGAACTCTTTCACTTTGATTGCTCTTTTCAGACTTTAAAAGAATTCCTTTTTACCCTCCAGACAAGCTTTTATTTTGTAATAAATTTATATCCCCTAAAAAAACTAAAGGTGACTTGAAAGAATACGTGGCAAGAGCTCGTTTATAATATCAGTAAATTCGAAGGTAAAAAAAAATTATATCTTGGAAATATATATATATACCTTTACTCTTATTAAGTACTTAATCTAAAAAGATTATTGCCTCTTTTACAGAAAACAGGAATAAAACTTATTTTTTAAACAACATAACAGCAGGAGTTCCCTATTGTTTAGTGTTTAGTATTATATACCCTATATGAAATCGGCTGCAGAAGAAAAAAAGAACTAATCCCTAGCTGGGAAAAAACTGAAGTTATGCTAACGCATCGAAGAAATTTATTTTACTATTCTTCATCGCTTCGTTATGAGCCTTTTTGCAAATATACAAATAAATCTCAGGATTTCTGTATCATATTTAACTGGAAAAAAGAGATTATTCCTATTAGGCCAACTATATTTACCATACCAAAGCCATTTAAACCAAAGGTTTAGTTAAGAACTTATTATATATAACTCTCTATAAAAAGCAACCCTATCTAAAAAAGAGTCTTTTCATACATTTTACCTTAGGGAGAAGTCCTTTTGTTTATTAAAACCCCAGATATTAATGCGTAACTTGTAGTTATTGTAATATTTAGACAAACAAAGATACTATAACTCCGAGATTAGGTTCGCATTTTCTACCCGGATTGGGGAGATACCCTTATTATCAGGATAATTTGAAATTTGTAATAAGTAGTAAGGATCCTAAATTTATATCAATATAAAATGCTTAATTATATTTCCACGAAACTTCTATTTTAGGTTAGGACAAACCCCTTAATATCCCAAAGGGCTCGTCAATCCCCTCAGAAAGACTTACCTACGAAACCGTTTAATACCACCTCTAAATCTAAAATTTTCTAATAGAGTAAGAATAACTACTATAAAGGGCCCTTGATAAGCTTTTGAAAAGACCTTTAACTAACCTCACCTATACAAGAACTTCCTTTCGTGCTCCTTTTTTAAAGAAAGCGCTGTTCGAGAATACAATGGGGATATAAAGTTTACTTTTTACGATATCTCGAAAAGTGGCTTCGTAAGGATTCTGTGCTTTCTGTGTTTATTGAATAATGGAATTTGGCTTATCTATTGCCTTTAGTAACCCTCGTATATAATATTTAAGTTATAGTTCTAGCCTAATTTATTAACAGATTTCTATACCAAAAACTTATCAATTTAAGTAGGATATCTTCTTCTAACCAGGTAGCCCTCTCAAGTGCTTAAGTATCTAGTTTTACGGGGTCCCTTACACAAAATACGCAACAGTAATTAATATATATAGATATAATAAAATAAGGCACTTTCGCTTTAAAGGGGAACCCTTTTAATAGGATGTAGACCTACAGAAGGGAATACTCTGAAATTAAAAAACAAAGAAATCCCTTTGTTTCAACTCCTAAACTAGGAACAAAAAGGGTATACTTCCAAGTATTAGGAAAAACTCGGTAATTCTTTAAAATGTATAATCTTCGTTTTTAACTAGACTCCTGTTAAAAAAGCGCCCTTGTTAAGACGTAAAAAGAGACTACGACAAAGCTCCACACTTTGCCTTGCTAGATATAGATGGGGATTGTGAGACTAAAAATATTTGCAAGAATTCACTATAGTATTACCAAAAAGGAAACCTATTGTAATTGTAATAGGACTCGGTTATTCAAAGGATTCACACAAGTGTGCGTCTGTCTAAAGGGATTCCTCATATATCTGCCTATAACTCTACAACGAGTTTTAATCTCTATGCTATGAAATATTAACTCGAATAACATGTAATAATTAGAACAATTTTATAATACATATTTTTAAATGGCTAATAGACTGCTTATATGAATTACAGTATGCTCCTATATTTGAATTTGAAATCTAGATATATCTACCCTGTGCTCTGAGCAGGACTACAAAGTCAAGTTGGGTAAAGCTGCCTTTTATAGGGATACTCTAAATGCACGTCGTACTATATAATAGAGGTTTTTGTTCCTTATTTTATTCATTATCAGACTACTCTTCTTTACTTTTCTGAGAATTGCTTACTAGGTTTCGTGTACAATAGTCAGTATATCTGCAATGTGCTATGACCCGACTTATGGATTCCTACTTATTCTAAATGAGTAAGGTTTCGTTAAACACTTAACGATTTGATTAACAAGACTTTCTTTGTTGTGAGATGAGAAACCCGATGACTAGACTAGGCAAGCCCTATATTTCGTAGACTTGATAGCCGCGCCTTGACTTATAAATAGGAGTAGTTTCAAATCTATTCCAGAGGAACCCTAATAGTAAGGTGCTAAGTTAAAGATTGGTCTATAAAAAAGAGTTTCAATTCAATTAGAATTTAACAAATATATACTGGACAAAGGGGTTATCTCTGGGTGCCCCTTTTTTATATAAATTTACATAAGTACACAAGATTTACTTTAAGTCAACCAAAATGTGATAGAACGAATTGTAGTTTCAGAACCCGCTTATTTTTTCTTGCCGGGCTTTGTTAAAAAGGTACTGGTTTAGCCGAAGAAACTCTGGGTTTTACGTTAGGGGAGGTCCTTGCCTGAGGTATACTCTTTTTTCAGATGAGTAAATGTGTATTTTCTATTACTTAATTTCACAATTATTACAAAGATAACTAAAACATAGACCTTTTATTTTATAATTTAAAGCTAAAAGCGCTGTCAAGCAACCGGGTAGACCTATAAAAGTTACTCTTAACAAAGTAGATTCTAAATCCCAGTGAAGTTTTATAACACGCAAATTGACTCTTAGCTAAGTAGGCCAAAGCCCCTCCTCAAACAATTATACAATAGATATTCCCGTACCCCTCTCCTTGGAGCAGCACACTCCCGAAAAAATCCTTTCAAGAATATCCTCTATATTTTTGCTTCGACTCGACCTCAATTAGGGGTACTAAACACAAGGAAACCCTTTTGCTAGAAAATTCTTTGTATTAATACTCTCCTGAAAAATGAGACCCGTTTTGAAAAGACTTTATTTTTATTGCTGTTTATGACAGGCTAGGCTCTTAATTAATCTAGTACTTTTGTGCTTACAAAGAGAATATAGATATGAATATGGCGAGGTTCTTGTATTTTAACTTCTATTTTCTTCCTGGATCTAACACAACAATTGTACCGACCGATGGACTCGTCTGGGTTAATCTTCAAAATAAGTAAAACTCTCTTTACGGATAACCCGTACTTGATAAACAGTTGTAAATTTACACAATTGATAGCTGGATCCCTATTTTAGTTTAGAAAAACTGGCTTTTGTTGAGAAGTCAAAAGTGAAGTGCTTGCCCTTTATACTCAGAAATACCCTTATCTTAGCCGGAAAGCTTAAGCTTTCTAGAACCCTATAAAAAGGAAATTCTTAATAAGCTCAAAATGACCAAAAAGCTAAACCCCAATTCTTAAGTAAAAGGTTGTGGTATATCCCCCAATAAGAAGCCTTTAAACGCCTTATCTTCTTTGCTAGACGTATTACAGTCTAAGACTCGAAGCTCTACCTACTTTTAGTTTAAGCTATAAAAATTTTTAATAACATAGAATCCTCCTTCGTTAAGGAGCCCCTTATTTATAGTATACAAAATTACGATTCCAGAAAACTCCCAGAACCTTTTTTACTGATCTAGAAAAAGACTTGTAACTTGGCTGTGGATCTTATCTTGTAAGGAATATCCTAGCAGGAAAGCGCCTGTATCTGACAAGACTTCTTTTCTCAAAATATGCTTACCTTTAACGTATTAATTTCACACAACTTTTATGATCAAGACTTTTCCTATTCCACTTGGGTTTACATGACGAGATATTTACCAAAAAAAGGTAATTTAAGTGGATGGCAACTTTTTGACCTTTTGAAGACAGATATAGACTCTAAAACTTTGTTTATCTCTTGTGAATCTAATCCCAAAACGGAATCTCTATCATATCTAGTCTTTGCACTTTCTATATATTGAGTAGAAACCATATACAATCGGTAAAATACCATATACCAAACTCTAACAAAAAAGCTCTCTTTTTCTGCGTCTTCTGCTGGTTCTAGTACAGCATCTAGTGAGTAACTTCCCTTCTTATTTATTTCGAATTAGAAGAAAGAATTAAAGATACTTTATCCTTCGGTTGAGTGAGCCTCATAAGTTTCCTTTTCTTTCCTGAAACTAAATATTTTACAATCCCAAGAGACACGAGAGATTAATTCGTATCTACTTTTCGAGGTATATTCGCGCACTTAGATAAAGCTTAGATTAAAAAGGAAACTTTCTCGAATTGCATTTACTTAGTTAGTGTGCCGGTGTTTTCCTCTGAATTAAATTCACCGTACCTCCCATACTGGGTATATACGTTCATCCCACTTGTTAGCTATAGATTTTTTTAAGAAAGAAAAATAGAACTGCTGACATTTGCAAAGACTAAGTATTATTATGCAGGCTAATGTACTGCTCTCCTATAAAACTATTCGAGGAATTCAAATTATCATTACAGAATAAGTATGCACGCCTCTCTTCTTTACGTTCTGATTAGACCAAGGAGCTCCCTATATTTAGATAGGATAAGCGTAAACTCCTATTCTTTCCTTTTTCCTAATGGAGCTTTGTAGTTACAGATAAAAGGAGTATAACCAATCCTCAGTTAATTTGATGTTATAGATAGACTTTCTCTTAAGAAAGGTACTATGATGAGAACTGTTATAAGGTTGGGTTAATTTGAGGTCTTTTGTTTAGATATGATGACTTTAATATAGGTTTTCCATTTTTATTTGATTACAAAGTGATATGGCTCTTGCTTCACCTTTTGCAAGATATGCCCAGTTAAATTTAGAAGTTAGATGTTATTCCTTTTCTTACTTTAGCTAAGAGAGAACCTACTTTTTTCTTGTAGGGAGCTCCGCTTTAAACGATAGGTTATTACTTTATGCTAGGTTAAATTATATATTTAGCGTAGTAGTTTCATAAGTTAAGCTCTTTTTAATATGAACCTTGAATACAGAAGTGTACTAGGAAAGTTTGGTATGGAATCTTAATTTTGCAAGGATAAAGCTTCGTTTCTAAGATTTACGTTTCTTTAATTATTAATTAGGATTTCCTAAGTCATAATGGGTACTCGGATATGTACGAGGGTTTGACAGACATAAGTTAACTAGCTCAAAACCCTATAAACTTGGTGCTCATAATTTTCAAGGATCCTTCCTATATAAAGCATATTACGATACATAGTAAGGATACCTAGGTAAGGGGTGTTTATAAAGAGGGGGTGTGTTTAAGAAAGAGTCCTATAGAGAAAAGCCCTAAAAATACGCGAATACAATATGACTTTAAAACTTAAAAGTAGCTGCTACATAGCGACATTTGTATGGGACATAAGATACCCTTAATTTAGTTAATAAGTATCTTTATCGGTTAATTTGCCCCTGAAAAAAGGATGCATAAAGGTTTCAATCCCATAAGTTTAGTTAATTTGGGTAGGCCAGTATTTAATGTACGGCGTTAACGGGTAGTTGAGACAAGTAGGTGATAAAAATAAGGAAAAAGACTAGCATAGTTTGCGTTTATATATTAAGAGTGCAGAATCAACAACCTTTTGTGGTACGCGACTTTTAACAATGAAGGGCGAGCGCATTGGGTTTACAATAAATTTACCGCATCTTGCTTATATAACTTATATAACTCTGTATAAACTCTAACTAAAGAGCTCAAAAAGAAATCTATGGACTATACCCAGGTATGTAAGATTCTCCTTTTTTTATCTAAGTGATATAGTTGGACCTACGAGCATTTGTTTATGAACGCTATACCACGGATAATAAAAACTAAAATCAAACTCTGGTTCTGTTTATCTTATTAGTCGTTTGTGCCAAACTCGTTATCGTTAAAGTAATTCATTTAAAATTCTTAATGCTTAAAAAAGGACTACTTAAAAGGAATATTCAAAATTTGTTGTATAGTCTATTTACTGATCAAGGTATGCATTCCACTTAAAACGACAGTAGTTACTATGGATTTGTAATACAAGAAAGAGTTTAACTATAATATGAGTTTCTCAACTGTAACTTCCAAATTGCAAAAATAGCTGTTAGCTTATAAAATTAACGGAGAGGATTAAGTGCTGCCTCCTTCGGGGTCCTAAAAAGCTTTCCCCTTTTAATTTAATTGCCCTGCATGAAGTAACTACTGTTGGGCGGGACAATCCCCCTAAGAGTTTGAGATCTGAAGCAGGAGTAAAGATATACCTCAAATTAACAATTTAATAAAGTCATAATCACCTAGGTAATGAAGAAACTAGTATTCAAATTACAGATCTAGACAAGAGGGCTTTACTATAGTTTAAAAGATTACGACAGTTCCTAATAAATTAGAAGTTAGGAAGTTTTACGTAAGGGTTCGAATCCTGCTATATCCAAAAGTCGTAAATTAGAAAGGGTTTATCTGTGTGTATATCCAAAAACTACTACTAGGGTCTATTAGAAAGGGTTCCTTATTGGAAATATTTAGTAAAATACGCAATTCAGTATCGCTTGCATGAAAAACTGGATTATCATTATTATCGAGACTTGTAGTTATTTTGGTTAAACTACAAAAAGCGACAGGAGGAAGGTCGGAATCAAAAGCTTTTACATGTCTAGATTTTAGTTTAGAAGGGGAGTCCGGATAAGCGCCTCATAAGGTAAACCCGGTAATTTCACCAAGCTTTCCCTTTCTTATATACCCGGCAAACAGTATTTTACATCCCATACGACCCATGAAAGCCAGAGAGGCCCCTAGTAGGACAAAGGAGCTCCCATTTTTAGGAGTTGTTAAGCCTCGGTATCTAGAAGCATTCGACTTTGTAGGGAAGTACAAAAACAAACAAGTATAGATAAGGTTTGGTATGTTTTTTTACACTAAATGATAAATCGTGTTTATAACCCAGGTGTAAGCTTTTGTTTGAATTTCTTAGGTATTTTAACCAATCCATTTTTGCCGGCTATCCTTAACAAACTTTACTCCCCAATATCCTTTATTATAATTCTAGGGTTCTCCCTTGTTTGTACTCGGATCTTAGAAGACCCCATTAGTTATCCGACTTTCCCGACCGACATACGGGGGCTCAGTAAGAGTGAACTAAAAGAGATCTGAGATATACACTACAAATATATAATCTGAATCCTAAAAATATCTTTTACAACAAGAAAACAAGTTTTCCTTTTAAAATCCCCTAAGGGGAGACTCCTGCTATTACTTTTAAGTTCCACCGGATGAATTTTATTTATTGCAGCCGTTTTTTGGAAAAGCAAAAGTTTTCTTAATTAGATCGGCGACCAACTTCGTGAGATTTTCATTACTAGAGATTAAAAGAAATTCTATGATCCACAGTCTGCATTATTCTAAAGGGGGTAGGCTTCTCTATAACTTTATGAGAAGAGAACACCTTAAGGTTTTAATAGGCCCCACATAGTAAAGTCTTTCTTATAAGGTCGAGATACAAATATTTAAATAGTAATTCCAGACATCTGAGCAGAAGTATTGAAAGGAGTTTCTTTCCTATAGAATTGAGCCGATTCATGAATTACCTATTATATTCCTAAGCTAAATAAGGAGGGGCGCTTTCTTTTTAGTAAGACCCGGAATCTTTATTATTGTTTAAGGATTTCCCAGCCTTTTTAAACTAAAAGGACTCTTTGAAAAGGTAGGCATACAATAACAATTCGTTTTTTATATTTTCCTTTTTAGATAGAAAGACTTTAGGTTTTACAAGATACAATCTAAAAGTCAGGGTTTACTATAATCCAGGAGGAAACCTTCACTAATTTTTAGAGTAAGAGTCCCAATTTCCGGTTTAGTAAGGTAGTAAGTAAATGAGGAAGTCTTTTGAACAAGGGAATTTTAAAGTCAAGGGTACTTTTTTCAATTGAGTATAGGTGTCTCCGTGGGTATTTTAGCGGATATCCAGAACTTTAGTTAGCTAGTGTCTTATTTGCTAAATCTAGAATTAAGGAAAAGTATGGGGAGTACTAGAATCCTTACTCTTTTACAAGGGGGCCTGTTATATAAGGAGCCCTTTTTCGACGCGTGGGTATTCCGTTTTAGGATTTTAGTAGAGAGTTCTAGAATGTGTTAAATCGAAAGAAAGTATAAGGTGTCAAGCTTCCCTGGATAGGCTAGTCCGTTTTTAGGCCTGTAAATTTCCTTACTTATAAGAAGGAATTGGTTTTTGCAATAGATTGAAAATGAGGAGTTTTCCTCCTGTCAGTCAGGTATTCTCGATTTCTAATTGATAGGTTATAGCGGGTTAACGAGACCGGGAAGTCTTTGGTTTCCTTGAGGAGTTGCCTTTTCTTACGGGCTTCCTTGCTTATAGTTTTCTGGTTAATGGAGTTAGGTAGTTAGTTTACAGGATAGGCAGGTAGCATTTCTCATTGCTCAGTACTCGTTCTTAAAAAAGAATATGAAACATAAATTAGAAAAGCTTTGAAAGAGGTCGAATAGGGGCTAGGTACCTCAACTTGCGAGGTTTGACATTTTAGGTATAAACATAAGCCTGGTTTCGTATAGATTCTTTTTATTAGCCTTTTACGGGAGGAAAGTATAAGGAGGAGTTGCTCGTCTGGTCCTTTGTTTCAATTAATAAGATAAGACTCAAGCAGCTATAAGATCCCGGGTTTCTGTAGTAGATTGAGAGGTTTTTTTTACAACAGGAGTGGGTGATAGGAATCTTAGGAACAGAGACAGGGGCTATACGCAGGGCTACTAGGGGAAGTAGTGGAACCGGGAAGAGTTTGAATTTCTTTATAGTATTGCAGTTCTTTCATTCCTATTAGTTATGTTATGTAATAGATAGTTGCTCTTGTTTGCTTTATAAGTCTAGGCTAGGTATACTCTTCTTTGTGTTCTGGAGCTTATCAAAACTAAGGTAATGTTAGAGTCAATAGGTCTTCCCTCCTCAGGATTCCTCCAAAATAGATATTGCTTTACCCTGAATTAGAGGCATTATCAAAGGTAACTAGCTCGATAAATAGGTTTTCTACGGTTCCTTAAAAAGTAGGACTGCCCTACTACATCCAAAAGTACTAAACTGAATTTTAACTAACAAAAGCTTACTCGTTTTCGAAAAAAGTAGGCGGCATATAGCCGTAAAATCAATAAAACTCCTCAAAGTCTAAGGAATTCCTCTCAAATATAGAATCCCAAGTATACCCTTTTTGCTTGATTTGGAATAGAAAGTGGAATTTGCCCCTATAACTATAACAAGAAAGAACGTTTCTTTTTATAATGAAACTGTGAATGAAAAGAGATTGCATATTCTAGAAAAGTAGAACTTGTAACATGTAAGTATACGAGGTATAGCTTCCTACCATAATTGTTAAATCAAAAACCTTTTTAGACTACCCCTTTAATTATATATTCTAGTATATAGTATAGACATAAACTAAATAACTTCTTTCTAATGTTTTTCAAATCAGGAATTTTTATAACTAAATCCCACAGCTACTTGCTCCAATTATTCTCTTGTGCCTAATAGGGGCTTGCTGCTGGAAACTAGAAGACAAAGTACGGGTTTTTACTAAAACTCCAGTTAGACCTTATTAATGTAATATAAAACCTCAAGAACATTTATTTCGAAAACAGGTTATAATTCCTTAATTCAAATACACTTAAGAAACCCGAGCTAGTTTTATTTTACTACACCCTGACGCTTTTAGGCTTGCTTTTTACTTATACCTTTCAGGGCTATTACCCAATATCTCTTACTTCGTATCCTAACAGCTTTCATATTCCAAAACTTCCTCAGAGCTAGACCCGCCTTCCTTATTAGCTATGCTTGTACTTGTATTCTGGAGCTTACTCTCTTGCTGTATCTTGATAGCTACTCTAATGTCTTATAGGTCCCTCTCCGTATTATTTTATTAGTAAATTAGCTATAGTAGTAATCTTAAAGGCAGTGTATAATATAATACTAAACTAACAGCAGTACCGGATATTAAAGTTATGAGAAAGTACTTACAATTATTTAACTTGCTCCATTAAGCGCTTAAGTAAGTCCTTATTAAAATGAAATGAGGTAAATAAGTTTGTCTCTCTGTCTATAAAAGTCCTTGCATATCCCCAAGAAAACAAACAATAAATGACTGCTATCATCTATTCATTCAGCTTTAGATAGGTATCTCTCTTAATTCCTTCTTTTACTTTTACTCTGACTAATATTTTATAATATAAGGGGAGCCTTAGATTTGTCCGGGTTTTGTATTGCATGCAAGGAACATATATTTTCTCTTTTCTTTGAGAGAGGATTCTTTTTAATAGATAGTTTAGGCAAGCTAATTGCTCTTAGTTCTGGTGGAGTTGAAGGTGTAGCCGATGATTGGCAGGGATAGCAGATATAAGGAGTCTTATCTTTCTTATTTGTATTCCTTTCTTGAGTATTTGTTCTCTAATGGAAACAAGAACTCTATTTCTTTTCTTATAGCAGGTAACCCGGGAAGAGGAGTTCTAAGTCTTAAAACAGGTGAAAGCTGTAGCATTGCGGCTAAAGATAAGTTTTACTTACTTTCATGTCTTTCGAAGTTGGGATAAGCAGGTTCCGGTGTTTAAGATCTAATGAGGAATTGGAGCTAACTTGTTCTTAGTTAGTTGTAAGTCAGCTCTGTTAGCCTCGACAGTGTAGCACTCTTTATTATGTCAAAGCAAGCTTTTACTAGTAACTTTTCTGAAAATTACCTTCTTTAGGTATCTCCAAAAGTACAAGTCTCCTCTCATATTCCTTTTTACTCTAAGGAAGGGGTAAGAAAAGCCTGCGAGCCCCCTTCCTTGAGTTTTTAGATTAAGCAAGTATCCTATTTTTTTTAGGATCGTTACTTCCCTTACAAATGCCTTAAAATTCGGTGAATGCTCCAAGATTTTTATCCATTGTTTAGGAATCCTTACGCCAATTCTAGATAGAGTATGCTTTTGTAACTAATACAGGAGTAAAGGTATAGCCCAGGTAACTTGTAGCCCTTTTTTTTCGGGATTCTCTAGTTGTAAAACTGGGGCACTATTCCATTATGAGGAGCAAGTCTTTTCTAATCTATTAAAAAACTACTGCTGAATTTTCTTTTTAATCCTAGACCAAAAATTTAGAATTAATTTCTAAACGAGGTCCACAACGAAATTTTAAGAGTACAGGATCTAAACTATACGATTTAAAAAAGAAAAGAGACGGTACACCCGGATAATAAATTAGATAAAAAAAGGGTATAAATTCTTTAAGGGTGCCCCTTCCTTACCAGTTCAGAAGAGTTTCCAGAGAAAATCTGTATCTAATTATAGTTTTTAAAGCTAAGCGCCACCAACCCTTTAATTTAAGGGGCCTTGAGAAAGGACTTTAGTATAATAAATCGCATGTTGTGATAATAGCACTTACCTTGGGATTTTAGAATCAAAAAGGAGTTCAATTCTTATCAGAATTCCAGAATTTAAAAAAACTTAGTAAATTAAGAGTAAATAGTTGCTACAAAGCTAACTACTAGGTTTCATAGGGTGCTCGTTATATCGCGTCCTTGTCTCGATATAGTATGCCTTTAAGGAACCCTCTTAGAATACCCGATGCTTGTTGACCTCAATTCAATCAAAGTTTTCTTACTGGATTACCTTAGGTGGGAGCTTTCTTACTTACTACGGGATAATAAAAAGTCTTAGGAAGAGAAGCTATCTAATAGGGGGTGTAGAGGGTGAGGCTCCCTATCTTAGTGTCTTAAGGCTTGCCGTTCAGGTAATAGTAGTAGCTCTCTTTGTTTGTGTTTATAGGAGTCTTTCAAGGCGTATTCCTCACTGTGCTATGGAGCTTGTCAGTAAGGGAGGATATAGCCTTAAAAGTATAAGATAGTATCCACCTTACCAAGTGAACCTTCTAGTTGTAGAGGTTGTAGTAATGCAAGAGTTTAGTAAGAGAGACTTATCATTTGTAGTATTTAATTCGTATTCTACATATAATTTTGAATTTCAGCAGCCTTATTCAGGGTAACTTCCTATAATAGTGGGACCCTTTTTCTATCAAAGATACTGCCCTCGATCAAAACTCGGTGTCTCTATATCCAAGGAATTCCGTACTATCCGCTAAGCCTTCAAACAAGAACTCTTTCAGAAACTATGAATAAGATAATAATAAAGAAACACATATATAGGAGATCCCACCTCGAAGACTAACGGTAAATAAAGTAGGTGATAAGCAAGACACACGCCCGAGAGCCATGAGCGGCTAAATCACAGAGGTAAATAGCGTACTTCTAGTATTACTACTTTTTAAAGTTTATATTCTCCTAACTCTGGGTTGTATCTTAGATTAGGTCCTTAGCTATTTGCACTTTGCTTGGTTGTAGTAGATTCATAAGAAATAATTTGATTAGCCGGCACTCCGTGTACCAATAGTTTTTTCGGGAAAGACAAGGAAAAGCTATCATAAATAGGTCCGAGAGAAGGTTGGTTGTTAATCCAATTAGTTTTTAATGGACTGCAGATGGATGTAGTATATAATTCTGTCTTTCATTAATACTTAATTTATACAACATTTTAAAAGTATACATCAAATTTTTTCGCTGATCCAGATCAAGAACTAGTAGCATACCCAAATGTACACTATACAGACTTTAATTAATAAAATATAATATAACTTGGACCCGCCAGAATAACAAAGGGCACTATGCAAAAACTACTGGTATGCTTTTTAATAGCATTATTTACTGAGAAAGCTCAGGGTCACTAAAGGAACGGGTATGACATAAAATGGGTATCTTCAGTAAAAATCATTAATAAGAAACTAAAACTCCAATAAAAAAGCATAAAAAAGTCCATATGACCAAGCAAATTATTCTTAATGCCCAGTATAACCCGGTTTTGAACCCTCGGCTACTCTTTTCCAGAAAGCATGCGGAGCTTGTGTATAAATACCCTCATTACGGAATCTACTAGAATCCTAAAATATATTTATAACTTAAGATCCTTAATAAATAAGTTTGTTTACACGTTTTTGCCTCAGTCCTTTATTTCCTCCCCAGGGTTACGTTATATTCTCCAAGATATGTTAATTTAACTCATATGTTGCTTAGACTCG
This sequence comes from Pelargonium citronellum, assembly GCA_036897665.1. Classification (NCBI taxonomy): domain Eukaryota; kingdom Viridiplantae; phylum Streptophyta; class Magnoliopsida; order Geraniales; family Geraniaceae; genus Pelargonium; species Pelargonium citronellum. Next base: position 34,333 of record JAYMSZ010000006.1, read on the forward strand.
CGGGTTAACTTTCCGTACTACTTCCCTTTAAGTGTATCTTATTTAAACCAAAAGGAAAGACTTTTCTTAAAAGATTAATACCTTGATGGGTAACTACTACTGCTCCAAAAAAAACTAATAAGAAAACATTTGTCATATTTCGTGGATTATGCCCACGACTGACAGCAGGTAGGGCGTATTAAGTACTCTTGGTACAGTTCTTTTGTCTAAATATCAGAAAAACCCGCTTATCCTCCTAATTTTGTATTGTAGACATGCCCTATGCCCTTTTGTTGTATATCTTTCTCGAAAAAGGTAAGTATAGTCTAAGCAAACGGAGGCCCCCTAGGTATACTGTTGATAGATGCGGAAGATTCAGTGGCTTATATATTTGGGTAAATACTTTTTTTCAGAAATTTTATACACTTAAAGCTTTTAATACCTTACTAAAATTCTAAAAGATTCGGGTTTAGTAGCCAATCCAGATATACGAAGTTAGTTCGGAGTCATAAAAAGATGAAGTAAGAGCCTTGTCCCTACAAGTGATCCAGTGTTAACAACGTGACCCATTTAAGCTGTTTCTTTTATACTTTACGTAACTAAATCTTGTGTAAGTAAGCTCGGTCAATGCTTTTCGTACGTTTTTGTTATTACAATACCTATCTTAAAATCGAGTAGAAAAGAAATGAGGAATTCCCTCAAAAGAGTGGATGACTACTTATATTTACTCCTTGTTAAAAAATATGATGGCTTGAGTAGTATAAAGGGGTTAACAAGTTTTCATGAGAATTCGTTGTTATGAATCACTCGCCATTAAGAACGACTGACGACAGTTCAGATCCGGCTTTTAGTTCTCAGACTAAATAAAAAACAACTAGGGGTGCATTAAATAGAGGAGAACTTAATAGTATAAATTCTTTTATAAAATTTAATTAATTAAATGGCATTCCTTCGAGTTACTAACTCTACTAGCTGTAAGTAAGCAAGTCTCATTATTTATTCAGATATTGCATAATCATAAAAAGACCTCAAGCGAGTGGCAGTGGTTTAACGTGGATGAGCCCAACTAAAAAATCAGTAGTTGCTTAGTAAACAATTTTCAAAAGAAATTTGACCTTTTACAGATGAGACACCAGGCTTGCTAGCCGACAAAGAGGCCGGTATTTTTAGCTACAGTAAGGGAGTTCTAAGCTCAAATCCAATTCAACTTATTATATATTTTTAATCTACAATTTCTAAAAATTATTAATAAAGCAACAAAAAAGATTCCTTGGGTTCTAAAGTTTGAGTCGATCTATCTTAGTGAAAGGAAGGTCTTTTGTAATGTGCTTTAAAGAAGCGCTCTAGAAAAATAGGGTTAGGATCTAGTAATGAGAAAGTAATTTGGCTTAGTGTCAGTAAAAGAGCCCATAAAAGTATAAAGAGTATTGCTTGTCTCATGGCTTACCAAAGCCCTTGCTTAAAAAAACTGTCAATATTGTTGATCAACAAATAAAAAAAATGATAGAAATATAACTCAAGATTTTCCCTTTACTAGTGATGCTACATACCTCAAATCTGGTCCAATAATGTAAAGTACTTCCTTATTTATAAAACTAACTCACAATGAACAGGGAATTCACTACCTAAGTAGAGCTTTAAAATTACATAAGCTAAATTTAGAATCTTTTATGGACTTGTTTTAGCTAAGACAGGCACTTGGATTTTGTTCGGCGTATTTTTATGGGCCTGACCTAAGTTCTTACTTATAAATAGTATTTTTAGTTTTTCTTGAGAAATCCCTGAAGCAAGGTAATTCTACCCGATCTTGAATGTTTTTAAGACTTACTTTGATATATACTACTTTATTTTAATCTAGGGTATAGAGAAGCTCCTTTTTCTTTATCGCAGCGTTCTGACTGTTCCTTGTTATAGGTAAAAGTGGGGCTCTTGTAGACAAAGAGGTAAACCCATTTATCGTATAAGTATCAAGAAATTGGGGGTTCTTCTCTCATTTTGATTGAGATGTAATGCCTTACAATTATCAACCAGGGCAGAGATATGCTTATTTTAAGTATTATTAGGAGATACTCTAGAAACATTACATAACTTTTTTATGAACTCAAATTACGACAGCATTAAAGTTCTTTAAATACAATTTATTCCTATTCTTGATGCTAAGAAAGCAATCGCAATAGTAAAATAAAGGCTGTGACCATATCACCTTTGGGAGATAAAAACCAATCTTATAATTTAAGGCAAAAAGCGAACCTTTTTTTAAGGACTTCTTTCATTTCAAAGGTACTAGCGCCTCCACAATACGAAACAAGTGGGCTTCACAGCTTGATAAAATTCTACTGAAAAAATGATATTAAAATACTAAAAACGCTAATAAAACAACAGGATTTACCCAACTTAGAATATACTCTTTTTAGTATTCAGAGTTCTTTATTTACTACTAAATTACTAGAGTGATTAGTAAAATCCCTTTTTCCCTTTCGTTATTTGTACCTTTTCGAACAACCAACTCTTGTTAGACAGGACCGCAGCTTTCATGTCATGGTGGAAAATAAATTTAAAGTAAGCAGTTTATTATGTAAAATATCAGGAGCTTCCTTTTGGTAATTAAACTTTATAATTTAAAAAATGTTACAAAATCAGTCTTGAGTCGAGGATGCTATATAGGCACATAAGGAATAGGCTGAGTTCACAAATGAGACTATACTCCCTTGCGTTTGCTATATTAACCCTATCAGTATATATAAATTAAAAAGTTAAAGTTTTTAAGTTTCATGCAAACCGGATGAGGATGGATGCTGTCAAAAAGTCTTTGTTTACTTAAGTTTAGCTGTTGCTAGTACTTATGTCGTCACTAATCCATAGTAATCGAGCAGGTCCTGCGCACAATATTTTATTGATTTGATTTTGATCTTTTTTAAGTACCCCCTTTTTAGGTTAAAAAAGCAATTACACAAATCCTATTATACCAGCTCTTAGATACTAAGGTTTTATCTAGCCAAATTAAGTATCATTATTACTTTACACTAGTGATTATAATGAATTCCATTAGACAAATATTGAGTCCATTTACTTATGACATTTCTAATGCTTACATGTGCCCTCAAATTATTATACTTAGCTTAGAAAAGCATTATAAGTTTTTTTGCGTGCACTATAACATATTCTACGTCTTTTGGGGTACCTTTTCTGCTATATGCTAAATTTCCTGTGAGTTATAAACAAAACTTTGGTTACTTAATATTTTTGTTATGACTGGCAGACACATTTAGCGAGGTTTCATCCTAATATAATAAATTTTATATTAATACCGTTTTTGTTTAGAGAAAAAAAGATCAACAAAAACTCCTACCCACCCCTTCTAGGTTTTCTTTAGTTTATGTCAACACTTTTCATGTTTGCCATAAGAGGAAACAAAGACTTTTTGAAAACAGTATCTTTTTGTCAGGTGTGCATATCTTGTAAGAAGGACCTAATTCTTAGCCGTAGAGTATAATGTCTAGTATATTTGAGGATACCCATATTCTAAAAAGGAAGGAATCTTAAATACACTGCAACTTTTTCGATAAAGGAAGAACTCCGTTTATCGGCAAATCAAGGAACAAAGTCAGTAACTAATACATAAAGGATGATCTCAATCCAAAATCTATACATATATTATATCTCACTCATTATAAAAACTAAATATTTAGGGTTTTAGGAATACAAGCACAAGTTTTCTAAGCAAAATAGGACTCAAAGGGTTTAAGATAATATAAAAGGGAAGTTTAGCTGATTGATGTTTCTGCTTTAAAATAAGGTTTGCTCTTTACAAGCACTATAGAAGGCCTTAAAGTCTGTATCTAACTGCTTTCTCTAATATTAGAGTTTAATAAATAGCTGAGTAAGTGTGAGTCTAGGCTTTTAGTTTAATTGGTTAAAACGTAACGATCATAACAGTTATGTCGTAGGTTCGAGTCCTACTGAGCCTATCCTAAGGGCCTAAATCCGTTTAGCAACTAAGAAAGGAGTGTCTATCGGATTGTTTTGAACCCAAGGGTTTGGTTTATATCACTAGTTTACAAATATACCAGAAATTCTTCCATTACGGACTGTGTTCGAACCATCGACCCAAGGATTATATACAACAAAGTCCAAAACTTACTATTAGATTCCTTCAGTAGTATCTCTCCTTCCTCTATCTATTGTATGGGATTCCCTTAGTTTTATATAACTTCTTAAGGTAAGGCATATTCTCTCGGGTCCCCTGCTCTTATCGCTAAGGAGAGTATAAAACTTAATAGATAACTCATCTGCTTTTTTAGTCATGACTTACTTCTTCTGCATCACTTAGTTCTTAGCCTTAATGACTTTGTATTTCTTGAGAGCTAGACTTCTTTTTTGAGTTAGAGCAGGAGCCCCAGGAGCTTTAATAATAGGAATAATAGAAGTAGGAAAAGAGAGACGGATCTACTTGTTGTTAGGATTTTCCTTGTCCTATAAAGCTACTCTAGCTAATGTAGTTAGTGTATTAATTGTTCTATAGTTACCGTATTACACTTAATATAGATAGATTACTAGTTAGTTATGGAATAAAGTAATAGTTTTAGTAAAAGACTCTTATCATTTTAGATTAAGGATAATTCCTCTAGTTCCTTGCTTTTATCGTTAACGAGGAACCCTAGAGAGTCCTTTATTAATCTCTATTACCAACTGCAACTTTATGAAGGAGGTTAATGCCCATAGAGTATTTAATGAATATACCTACATACATTATAGCATACACCATCTTCTTATTGACTTATTGTTTCTTCTTTGTAGCTAGAGCTTTCTTTAGAGCTATACCCCTGTTTCTTAGTGTACCTAGCTGGAACTATATTCCCTAAAAGACACTCTTTTCTTTTTCTGTACTAAAAAAGAACAACGACAGGTATGAGTTAAGAATGAGGGGCGATGCTATTACTGATTGAGATACAAATCTACCCAGTAAGTAGTCTTTAATTACAACACCAATAAGAAAAACTGGAACCGAGTACAATCAAAGCGAATACTTTTTATATTATAAATGAGAAAGTTGCCACGTAATTACAGGGAAAGCTCTTCAGCTCCCTTATAGAAGTTTTTCTATTCTAACAAGCAATTCTTATTTAAAAGTCTTTATCAAAAAGGGACTGCTAAAAGAGCAATGTATAAGAATAATTTCCAAGCCAGTTAAATGCGGGAATCCGGTAGCGTATATCTTGAAAAGTGCAAAAGCCTCCCTTTTTTATACCTAAGGATTCCTATAAAAGCCTAAATACGGGTATAACTAAGTAATATAACACCAAGACAAATCTTATACAACTCTATCTATTTTTAAACCCCCCTTTCCTTGAAAACCTGAACGAGTTCCTTAGAAAGGTTATATACGGGTACAACAAAGGGGCACGAGGAAAACTATACCAATATAAAGGTTACAAGTAAGATTAGGCAGGCCTGGGGAAACCCTTATTTTATTTCCAGGAGTGTACATAGCCTATAAATTAAAATTTCATCCTATTCTTCTACGCGGGCAGGGCCCTTTGGCAGTTTTTACTTAAATTTAGTAATATTAAAGGGTTAGCTCCAGTAACTTTATTTTTTATTTATTCTAAAGCTTTTTGAAAGGATTTGACTTACAATTTACAGGAGTAGCTTTAGGGATGCCTATACGTATACGATGAAGTTTTTTAGTGTCCAATCTCGTAATTCCCGTAGATAGGAGGTTCTCGCCTCTTTGTATAATAAGCAAGTATCGGATGTAGATATAAAGATTTTTCTCTGAAGCATCCTTGTTTAATTAACAGTTTAAAGGGATTTGAATATTTCACTAGGATAAGCCGAGCCCAGAGAGTGCTCATAGAAAGCGGTTGTATAAAGAGGAAGTATTTTTATACATAATTTTATCTTTTAGAGACTTGGAGGTGTAATAACTCAAGTATTTCTAGTAATTAATAAGAATGTAAGTTCAAGTAATGCTGTTGAAACCCTTCGTAAGAATTCACAAAGCACAGGATATTCATTTAGAGAAGAGGCCAGTAATTTGATTGATGAGAAGTCCGTCAAGAGCCTATCCACAAGGATAAAGTTTAGAATTTTTCTTTAGGGGTTTTTACATAACTTTGTTTACATTTACAAATGTGAAAACGCGGTTCCTAGCTTCAACTAAGTGTAGAGTAAATCTTGTTTAATTACTTTTTGCTTTGTCCGTATATCAGAGTTAGGTCGAACCGAAGTACACAAAAAGGGTATCCTTTGAGCAGCATACCCCTTAGCTAGGGGAACACATATTACTATTTAGAGAAGCCCCTCATATAATATAAAAGAGGAACCCATAAATTAAGCCTCATTTAATCCACACCTTATATTATTGTTAATATTTAGGGGGCACTCTCCTTATAACTACTTTATAAGTAATCTTGGTATTTAGAAAAAAAGTAATAAAATTGGTAGATCGAGGATTCTGAAGGCATCAAGTTTGTAGTGAAAGTGAATGTATATAGTTTTACTGCGCTGCGTAGTCTGCTAATTTAAGATACACGCAAAGCAACCCTTGTAATATATAAGCATAATTATTTAAAAGGTAGGTACATTGCTGTTTTAATTTGATCCTTTAAATAACGAAAAAGTTTAATCTCTAATTGATTACAAGTCTTGAGCCGCTCAATTGATTCTTCTAACCTAAATTAAGTAGTTCCCTTCAAACCAAATCTATTTGACGCCTGCAAGAATAGGACCTTGTAATGTGTTGGTCTATGGCACCCCCTCGATAGAAGTATCTACAAAGTACTAAAGGGAATAAGGTCTCCTCTGCTTATATATATTTTACTATTGTATATCGAAATATATATATTACATTGTTGAGTAATTTATCCTAACCCCCTCTTTTTAAAAACAAGACTTTACTCAAAATTATGTGTTAGTTATTGTTATACTTTTAAAAACATATATTTTAGCTGCCTGTTATAACTATGGTTTATGGCTTCTTATTTATAATTAATTGTTATGCATTTCGAGGAATTACTTTAGATCTTTTATTAAGTAGCCTTAACTTAGCACTTATGCTTGTTAGGTTTAGGATTATTTTAGTTATTCTTAGGTATTAGGTATGGGCCATACATTCTTTTGTGAAATCTACTACTATATTTTTAGAGATAAAAAACTCACGATTATGTATTTGGTTTTGTCAATCTCTTCCTCTGTTAGTAAGTGGGTGCTAAAAAGAGCGCTTTAGCCTAAATTATGACTGTTCAGGAACCAAAAACTAAGAAAGAATACAAACAAATAAGCACTAAATCCTTCTTACATAGAAAGATAGAAATGGAAGTGATCGGAATCGAACCGATTTGAAAGATAAGGACCTGTCTCCTCACGACCTTTATTCTCAAACTCTTTCGAGCCGAATAGGGAAAAGCTTGGACCTCGGTCCGCATTAAAAACCTACTTGTAAACCAAAAAATTATAATACGAATAGGAATCCTAAGGGGAAACAAGAAGCCAACATGTAAACAAACGCTAGTAGCAAAGTTCTATCTTTATAGATAGAAGGCAGTATAATTAGAATAATTAGAAAAGAAAAAAACCAAAAATGAGATACTATTTAGATAGTCAATCTTTCAATTAGATACGTGGAGTCAAAGGCTTCGAACCACCGACCCGTGGATTCCTTTGTTCTTTGCTCTTACCACTTCGCTATACTCCATCAAGTCTACTTGTTTTTAGAACCTTGAATTGAGGAGAGAAAAATGTAGTCTAAAAAAGATTATTATCTAAGTGATTTCTATAATCAAGATTTCATTGTACCGAGAATTCTTATATTTTATAAATTTATAAGAAGTAATGCTACTACTTAGTTATTAGTTATATGTGGGATTTCCGGTTTAGGATTAATTTCCTCGGGCATAATCTTACAAAGATGGACCCTTCCAACGCCAAGAATTAGAATAAAGTAAATAGAAAATTTATTTCCTAATTTAATAGCTAGTAATCCTGGATTTTTGTATTTAGGGTCCGTTTTACTTCTAGTAAAGGGTTGTATAGCGTAAAGATTAAAAATCAGTTTTCATAGAGTCAGAATTTTTAGCTTCTAGGAGGATTTGATTTTAAGTTCCTCATATGGGTATGAAAGCTTCTCTTACTTTAAACTTTGATTATTAGGTCAGACAAGACATATTTTTAAAAGAAGAGTTGTATATAGTATTAACGCTTGATTAGCATTTTGGGGTGGATGTCCGGTAAAAAGGAAGGGACTTCTCAAAAGGTCTAAATTAAAAAAGGAAATAAAGAACTGGACTTATAAGCCATATTGTCAAAAGAGGGAGATTCTCTCATAGTAAGATAAAATTTTTTAGGGCTCTGTTTCGTCTAAGAACACAATTTCAAAAACGAGTAACTCGAATCCGTATTTCGCAGTCTACGTATTTTTCTTGCTACTTTTTTCGAATTAGGTACACTCTCACTCAAGTACGAATTTAGTGGAAGTTTCTCGGGTTATTCTTTTTTATTTTGGGTTTAAAAGTGCATCATCAAACATATAACGGCCCCTTTGACAGAGCACAACTTCTTTCTTTAGCAGCAAGGACTGTTGGAAATAGAAAAACTTTTATCTTAACTTTTGTAAATGACTAGAGCCCCGAGATAAATCGAATTGAAATTACATATAGAGGCATCCTACTTCATTTCTTCCTTTTGAGAGTAAAATTCAGTCAATTAGGGACTGACCGAAAAACGGAGTTCTTTTACGCATTCCCCTGAGTAAATCCAAAGAAGGACTACTAAGTTATAACTCTAGCAACAATTGAAGGGCTTTCTTTGAATCTTAGTATAGTAAATACAGAAAACTCACAACACTAACTATCACTTCCCTAGCAAGGACCTTAACTTATAAGTCGTAAGTTAAACAAAATGAAAAACCCTTGACTTTTTAATAACTAGACCCTGGTTTAGCAGACACTTATTCTTAGAATTCCAGGATTATATAGCTAGATCCACCAATCAAGAGCTCCTCGCCTGAAATAAGGATAGAAATTTTGTTGTATACTCTACCTATTTTGTATGGATTGTAGAGCACAGAGTGCACATAAGCGCAACCTTATAAAGATGTGGTGGTAAAGATACCACGAATGCTATAGAAGAATTACCAGGACTTGGACTGTAAGATAAATCCAATGTATAGCTTTTTTTACAGTACTAAGCAGCAGTTATTACTATAAGCATAATGATAAAGATACGTAATAGAAATAACATAGACTCACTCACATATAATCCCAGTTGCAGTAGGTCTTAGAATTAGAATATTACTTCTTTTTATACTATGATAAAGGCTTATTTACCATAAAGTAAAGAGCAAGTTCACTTACAATTGTATACAACAAACGGATTGATGATTAATTCCAGTATAAAGAAATAACAACCAAAGTCAAAGTGCTCTATATGAGGTCAAAGGAGAGAAGAAACCCCAAAAGGTATACTCTCTTCCAGCTAATGAGCCCCTTTCATATTAGTTTCATATTAGAAAGTCTTCTAACCAATCTGAAGGTTTTTCGGAAATCCTTACCAGCAAAATGCAAGTTGAAAAATGAATACTTAAATTTACATGAACAAAAATTACAATTTAACAAAGGATCTGATCCTCATGTAGTAGCCTTTTTTGCATAAAAAAAGTATTGTAAAAAACTAGGGAACCCCATATACAAAGTAATTCTTTGTTTCTCTAATTTAGAAAAATTCTAGTATATAAAAGAATTCAGGATGAGGCGTGTTTAAGGCTCTTTGATTATTAATTGCTCAGATTTCCTCAATATTTTAGTGTTAGGCCCCGTGTTTTCGAAGGGTATTTTGGGTTCTCACAGGCCTTTGCTCCTATGCGCAGCCTCGTCAATGATACTCTCGCAGATTAAGAAACGTGATATCTCTTATAATTCTCTTTTTTTGTATTATACCTAAGTATAAAAAGTTGTAAAGATTGTTCCTAAAACTTTACCTATAAAAGGTACATTAAATCCTTAATTCTATAAAATTGAAATGCATTGAAATAATACTGAGAGTCAATTATACCTTGATCAAGAAGAAATTCTTACTTCTTTGCTTTAAGGCTCATTTAGCTACCGAAAGATAACGGGTCCAAGACAACCCAAGATTAGAATTATACTTGAGGATACATACCTTTAAAGACAGTTTTGGGGAATAGAAGCAAAAGATCTATACCCTTTAAAAGCAAGGGTTAAAATCGCAAGATTAAGGCAAAAGATTAGGGTCTAGTATTTATAGTATATACAAAATCGGCGAATCAGTTCAATTCTGTTTGAAGAGCTAAAGTTCTTTTATGTTATGGAAAAGGAGGCCCTCCTTATTAAATTTTGATGAAGAGTATCCTGGATTGCTCTTTTTAGTAAAGTCTATCTAATAGAAAAAAGATTACCAAATACTGCTTTTTTGGCTAATGTATCTTAAAATTTAATACTAAGCCAAATAGACAGCCCTAACTTATAAGAATCTTGTTCTTATCTATGAGCAAAGTAAAGTTTCTCTTATTCACAACATCTTTAAATTTAAGGGTTATAAGTAAGCTCCCGCACCAATAATATAAGAGCAGTAAAATAAAAATTTAGTTAGCTAAGGGCTTTCGTCTAATATAAAGTAATCAAATCTACTAGGCTTATAAAGAAGTCTTTACTAAGTATTATACTAGTTAATGCAACACACGTTTTAGTTTCCCAGAACATATAGAATAGGCTCTTCAAAAGGATTCCTTCTTATATAAATTCTCATTTGTACCAGAGAATATCTACCTACTCCAATAAGTACAAGTCCTTTTTATTATCATATATTAGGATACTTTACAGACTTCCCTCCTGTGCTCAAATAGGGAGCACTTTATTATAATGGCTTGTAGATAAGATAAGTATAGATTATTTTTTAGCAATCCATTCAACGAGATACTTAATATGACCCCAACCTAACCAGAGGAAGTGTAAGTAAAGCTTTCTATATTTGTCTCACTTCAAAGCTCCTGAAGATGAGTAGTGGATGCTTACCCTTACTTAATTACTGATTCTAGTTTGAGCCTTTCTATTTCGTTCGATTAGTACGTATTTTTAGAAATGGGTTTACCAATTATCATCGAAGTAACTAATGATACTCAGCGTTTTCTTTTATTTACTTAAAAGTAATTTCTTTTTATTAACAGTAAATTTCTAGTTTATAAAAAGGAAGGGATACTCCTGGGTAAGTATTAGTGCTCCCAGTAATTAATGACTAGTTTTTACTAGTGGTTTAACTTATATTAATAGGATAACTTCAAAATTTCCTTATGTTTCGTACTAACAGCAAGTTTTACTCTTAACTAAATAAAGGGGGGCTACGGTGATACATCTAGGAGGCTATGAGTCCCTTTTTAATTTTAGACATATTACTGTGTCTAAAAGCAGCCCTTTGCCTCTATAACTGGAATTTCTTATAAAAGAACAAACTCTCATAAGTCTTAATTCCCTAAACCTAACAAGAAATGCTCATCAATAACTTAGGGTTAACCTATTCCTGTGCCATAGAATTACTTATCACAAGGAACCTCGGAATAAGTTCAACGGGTTGTCCCTATATACATAGGAAGCTTCTAAAGGAAAAGAGATAAGAAGAAAATCAGAGGAATTCTAATACTAATACAGACATATACTTTGTCAACAAAGTGCAAAACTGACCCGTAAAAAGCCTCCTCTGCAGGACTACTTTATTAGTTATTAATTGCAATTACTTACCCCTTTTCTTTTTTTTCTTAGTAGAAACGCATCCTACAGTCCTTCATTACAACGAGGATTCTTATAAAGAATAAACTAAGACCCCCTTTTACTTTAATTCAACTTCTTTATAAATTCTTGAAATTTTGAGACATGCCCAGGGATGCTTTACCAGTAAAGTTTCAAGCCTTATGTATATTCTTCTGTGTTATAGTCCTATTTAAAAACACTTCTCCTTTTTAAAAAGCAGCTTTTTTTAAAAACCCTTTTTAAATCGCAGTTCTCGGAGGGGCGCTCCATAAGTCAGAAAGCAAAGGCAAACTCTATGCTTCTTAAATACGTTCTTCTACTAATAGATTTCAACCTTAACTGTTTGTAATTCTAGCAATTCTTTTTACACTCCCAAAAATACAGAATCTGGCAGACCTGTATTTATACCTTACAAAAGATTAATGAAAATAACTAGTATTTTATATCACCCGCTCCAATCAAAAAAGATAATTGTAAAGAGGAAAATGCGTGAGAGCCCTAATATGTTAGAAAGCGCCTAAGAATTTTAAAGAATTTGTTTTTGGAGACAGTGAAATACCTTTCATTTTAAATCCCCTCGCAAAAAAGGAAGTGAGACCCTTGTTAAACTAGATTAAACTAGAAGGGTTTCTTACTTTATGTTTATCCGGGCGATGAGTATTCTATAAGAAATACCAAAACTATATAGATATAATAAATACGAATCTTATAGTTAAATAGGGTTATAATTGTGTTACTGCTTGTTCCTGTATACTTTTCGTGGAACTTGTTAAGGTTTACTTTTATTACAAATAAGAGATAGAGTTTCGTTCTATTTATTAAAATTCTCTTACTTTCTATACGTCCTCTGGACTCTTAAAGTTACCTTTACTTTCCTCTGTTGTGTAATAATAGTATAGTTCACTGCTAATGATCTGTTTCTCATAGTAAAAACCTAGTTTTGTATTAACTAGTACTCAGGTCCTTTCCTGATTAGAAAGTTTAGTACTAGAGTTTATGTACCTTTTTATGAGAGCCCCTTAAAAAAAATATCCGCGTGTTAAACTCGACCTGTTATAATTATTTAAAAGCTAATTACTAAGGACTAAGGAAGAATGCTTTAAAGGTAAACTAGTATAGACTACTATATAAAAGTAAGGTCCTTCTTAAGGATCTACTTACAACTGGAAAGATACCTATTATAATACTAGTTTTAGTATATTCTTTCTAAAGTAAAGTCTCTAAAGCAAGTCATATTACTATTTAAAGAAGAATTCCTTAATATATACTCTCTTAAAAAACTAGAAATGGAACTCTAGTAAATGTAATTCTAGTAGGAATCCCTTATTTTCATCCTTTTAAGAAAAAAAGGGAATAGACATATAAAAGATTTTTGTAAGTTCTTCAGTCAGGTATGTATCTATGCTAAAAGTAGAGAAATTTTAGTCCACGTCTTATACCTTAGGAGCTCATACGCCCTCTCTAAATTTCCATAGATGTAATGATAGAAGGAGCCCTTATACATTTTTATAATCATCCAGTTCTTAACAAAGTTAATGTTGCGATCTATGCAAATGTATACAATATACTAATGTAAAGATTTACGAAAAAAGTAAAGAATAAAACTTGTTTTATACTTAATCAAGATGTCCCTCGTTATGTTGTTTAATTTGCACCCTTATGAAGTATTTTAAATCAGAATTAAGGAAAGTTCTGTAACAAAAAGCGATTTGCACTAAGACTTCAGTGTAAATTTCCTTATAAAGCTGCAGGACACTTAAATTTGCGTTGTTTTCTAATCTAATCTAAAGACTATAGTTTTAATAATTTAACTAGACCCAGTCCTAAGCAGGATTTAACATTGACTCTGGCATTTTAAGTAAAAAAGCTCTACCCAGCGTCGAGCTATCTGAGTACCCTACACTACTAGCTAAAGTTTTTATGTTTAAGTGTTGCTTGTTTGCAACTAATAATATAGACTTCGTCTTGTAAATAAGTAAATTCCCTTAGAAAAAATGAATCAAACTAGAGGTCAACTTGCCTTAGAAATCCTTCTTGTTAATTAATGTTAAGGAGTTTAATAAATTAGAGTATCTGTCTTTTTAATCGTTAAAAGAGAGGTGTTTACTTAATAAAGGGAGTTAGCCAAACAAGTAAGTTTGAGTACTTAATCGGAGCTTTCTAATTTAAGATAGGCTTTTCTTTTTAGAAAAAAGGAGACTTATGAGCTAAAATTTACCAAATCTATAGCTTAAGCGTAGTTCTGTTTTTTGAGAAAAGTTCCCTAAAAAAAATAACTGAAGCTTATAGGAGTTTCTGTAAATAGGTATTCCATTTAAGTCTTCGAGTTTGCTAATTACACCTCTTAGTAAGCCTTTTTATATCCTTTTAGAGTACTGTGAAAGTCTCTTTTCTATAAACCATTGACCTTTTATTATTTAAATTTATTTTCAGGACTGGTAATTCGTTGTTTGCTTTATCTAGCTCAACTAAGCTATTTGTTAAATCTAAACATAGGGTACTAGAATCTCAATTCTTTTGAGGGAATTTTTCTAAGGTATCCCATTTTAGTGAAGATTCAATTTCTATTTTATGATAAAGGATTTACTCAGCCCTCCTTCAGGATTTTCTAGAAAGCAGGAATTTGTGGATTATTATTATTAAAGGGGTTTCTATAATATATGTATCCAACAACTTCTCTTAAGCTAAATGCGAAAACTTTTTCTCTCTAGCTATGTGCTACTTTTTGAAACAAACTTCTTCCATAGACAAAGGTATAAGATATATTAGACTTTTAAAATGACAGGAGTAAGCATAAAACTTAAAGTGTATTTAAGGGCTCTTTATCCGTATAAAGTACATACCCTTAAATAGGTGGGCTTCCCTGATTCAAAACAGTCTTTTAAGATTCTTTATATTAGTAGTTTTCCCAAAAGTCTTAGTATTTTGAGAGAACCCCGGTAAAAGACCCTTTGTTAGTAGTTAATTCTTCTAGAAGTTTTGTCTTGATAAAAGAATATCCCAGATATAGAATTAAGATTTGAGCTTGTACTAGAAAAACGCATTAAAGCCTCACAAGCGGGAGCCTCCTTTTTTGCAACCGGTTATAAGAAAATAAAAGTAATGTAATGTCCAGTTTGAATACTAAACATCTTTTTGCAATTGTTAGTAAAATGTAAAGCCTTAACTTTTATTTTTACTTATATTCTCGATTGAACTAAGAATTTACCCCTTTATTGTATCTTGTATACATATAGTAAGGAGACCTGGCCTACTTTCTTCAGGAACTGAACCCACACCTGTCTGTACTTTAAATAATATTTATATTAATCTACAGGAACCCGATATGTCTATAATAAAGGAAAGGTATCTAATTGAAGATAGTAAAAACTCAAAAAGCAGAGGAACAACCCCTTTAAAAGCGGCAGTGACACACTCAAAATAGATCTACTTTTTCATGTCCTAGCTTAATGGAAGTTTTTTTTTATTTGATTAGGTGGTGTAGTTCTAAAGGACTCTAGTATAGAATGTGGCCTACCTTTTGCCTATGCTAGGGAACGACTTTAATGTGTACTGAGATATTAGAACCCTGGATTATTGGGTATCCTCTGCATTCCCGCTATTTAGGAACAAAAGCTCCCTTTGTGTCTATACCTTATTAGTATTAGAGAAAACAGGTACCGCAATCTAGACTTTGGTATACCCTTAAAGGGGGCCCTATATGGTCAAGTTTAGTTTCAGTAATGTCTAACAAGGAGTTACTTTTTTATTGGACGGAGTCTTTTTATGCTAATTAGTTATGACAGTCCAAGTATTGTCAGCCTTATTTAGGCAATTATTTACTCGGTATACTACGATACTTATATGAAAAAGATTTTATAAAGTAGGATTTCTCAATACAGTTTAAAACTTAGTTACGTTTTTTATACATTCTATTCTTTTAGCTTCCGTAGTCTCTTAAGCGGCTCCCCTTTTTAACATTTATTAATAAAAACTAAGGATATTCGGGACTTTCTTCGAAATAGAAAAAACCGGGTACTTTTTGAGCTTCTAAAGACTTTATTAATTCTAAGAACTCCACCCTTTTATATTTAGGTTTCTTAAGAATACAGAAGTGGAGGGAAGAAAAAGCTTAGACTATTAGGGGTTTCCTTGGCTCTTGTAAATTTATTATACCCAACTACTCTGCTATATTTATATCAAGCTAGCTCTGAAATTTAAGGAAAAACTCATAAACAAACTAAAAACTCTTTTGAAAAAGGCCAGTTCTTTCGCTAACACTCCAGGTATACCGTAATTAAAGGGAACCCCTTATAAGGAAGAAAATGACTCGTTTTAAGAGTTTTGTCAGTTAGAGTTTGAAACCTCCTGTTTAGAAAATTCTAGAGTATAACTGAGTTTCTCTTTGTATAACAACAACTACTAATTTGGGCCTATAAAATTACAAGAAGAGCCAAAACCAATCGAAGAGAATAAATAGAGCGATTTGCGAGTCTAATCTTTGGATCAAAAGGCAGATTTAACTTAAAAGTGAGTAACTAGATATAACAGGAATTTTCATTTTTGGTATTTAAAAGAGAATCAAATTCCATTAAGATACTCGACTAAAGCAGAGGGGTCCTAATAAACCTTAAAACTCATAAAGGGGTTCTCCTCAGGTCGAGAGCATTCCCTATTTCTAGATTCGTTTAGAAAGGGCCGCTGCCGCTCTATTAAGCTTTTGTTACTCCTGTCGTTGCGATGGAACTTGTATAAAAAAGACTCTGAGAAGTAGTATAACAGAGTATAGAGCTGAATGAAACAATATAAAAGGGCCCCGTTGTCAAGTAATTCGTAGATTTTGGATTTTCCTAAATCCTTCCGTGTAGTGAATATAGTTTTATCCTATAAAGATTTACTTATTATTCAAATTATCTTATTATAAGGTTCTTTCCAATCTCCATCAGGAAAAGAGGTAGCCAGCCGCCGGGATATTTACAACTTAGCTAAAACGAGGGTTTTTCCTTTAAATAGAGAGTGAACCTATATTTCTTTGGAATTGGAATATAAAAAGAGAAAGAGCGAGTCCTAATCTAGTATTTCTCAGAGAGAGGGTAAACAAACCTTTGTAAGTCCGTGGGGGTCTAAAATTTATGCGTTGAGCTTTACGAGTTTGAAGATGCCCTATTCTTACCCTCCTTTTCGATAAGGACATAGCAAAAGAGTAATTATCCTAAAAGAGTTACCTCTTTTTGTTAGTGCTTTCCCATTAAAGTTAATATCTAAAACCTTAGGAAACTTTAACAGGCAGCTGTTTTTTCTAGTCCGTAAGGTATTTTAATAGGGATTAGATCCTAGTATTCCTTAGATAAGCTCCTGAACAAGGGATAGGTTTTATTAGCAAAAAGGCAATAAAATTGAATATATGAAATCGAACCTTTTCTGAGTCAAATGTACAAAACCAGCTTAAAGGGCACAATAATTTTCTTGTTTTAGCACGTGGAAATGATCGTAGAGTAGATTTTTCCTCTAATTAGTATGGATTTGCTGTCCTTAATCCTTTATTGAAAGTCTTTACTTAAGGGTATAGTTCGAGTCGAACCCTTGGCCGTCGGGTGAATATTCCAATGCTCTGCAAACTGAGCTATCTGAGCTACAAGTCATTATATAAAACTCTATTCATTACAGAGGAGATTTCATTTGTCATTTTTGTACATTATATATAAAGTGATTCCAGTTTCTCCAGCATACCAAATCTAACATTCTAACGCATACTTAAATAGTCCCGCGATGCGAGGGTCCCTTAATTTTCTAGAGAAACTTAGGGGCGAAGCTCTTATATCCTTGTGTGGTTATTGTTAAATGTAGATATCTGGCTCTAAAGATATTAGAATTTTTATTACTTATGTTGAGGGCCTTGAAAGGGCTTAGTAGAATAACCTATATTAAAACTCGAGGAACCGCTATTATATTAAGCGTAAAAGCTCCGCAGCTTCAAAGTGCGTACTTTGAAGTGGATAAGGTCTTTGTAATATCAAGACTGAACTACTAGTATAGTTGGAATATTAAGGAGATTCCTGTATTTATACAGTCATATGAACACCTCTAGGCTTATAATAAGTAACTAAAGAAAATCCTCGAGCGAAGACTCTAATTTGACAGCTTTGCTTTTGACACAACTTGCTAATTGCAAACATTTAAAGATTCTGGTATATCCGATGGTATCGATTACTATGAGTATTTTTATTATACTTGACTTTCTGGAATGTTTATACGAAATTAAGGGCATAGAGCTTCTCTCTTTGAGAGTTCTAGATATCCTTTTTGGACTTAGGTTTCCTATATCTTTTTTGTAAAGCTGAGCTACTTCTCCTAGAGGGGCCTTGTCGAAAGAATACCCATTTTTTACTATATGCTAGACTTAAAACTATAAATTTAGGAGCGAACTCCTTAAAAAAACTACGTTTATGACTTTTATCTCTAGCAGTCCTACTTAAAACTAAAAGAGGGTTCCCCTACAAAAAGAGGGCTCGTAAATTAAAGGAGAGGCATACCTAGGGTAGGGTGGGCAAGGCTCTTTCTATAAAGGACCGGGTTGCATTTTTAATACTTGGAAGCACTTCTACCAGAAGCAGGGGTTTCTACTTAATCCTGGGGTTATAAATCCCTTGAAAAAAGTTCCCTTTTCTCCTTTATATACATCTTGGGAACTCAATTTTTATCATTTATAAAGAGTTTGTTGGAGAGTCTCAAAAGAAAAAGTACGCATAAATATTTAATTTCAAGAAGTCTACTCTCCTTTTTTTAATTCCCAAAACACTTCGTTTAATGCTTTTAAATCTTTTTTCACATCCCCTTGGCATGCATTTGCCTTAGTATAGTTTAACTAACGCGGGCTCCCTGCAGTATTTAAAGTAATAAGTATAAAAAAGCTCTCTTATCGAACAACCTCCTTGGCTTTACTTTATTTTAATTTAAGGTACATTACCCCAAGAGTCTCCAACAGACTTATTCTTTTCTCTTTCTAAAACCCCTGTCAAGTCACGACTGTTTCCACAGACTGCTGAAGATTTTATTCTACTATACTATTCTATATCTGCCGCACTCTAGGCTAGAAATATTCCTAGCAAGACAAAATAACTATATACCTGTAGCTTTGAAAAAGATATATATAAAGCAGCTGATGGACTCAGAGTGCCCAATGAATTAACACAAACCTTATCAAAATTAGGTTCTCCGAAACCTGAGATTTCCTTAAGAAGGCTTATTTGTTTTAGAATAAGAAGTTTTTTGACTTACTCCTACAAAGTGTAACTTATTTTACTTAATTATTACCTACCTGTCCTAAACCTATAACCTAAAAAGGACTCTTATATAATACCTTTAAAGTCTTGTAAACACTTGTATTTGGTGTTTCTATACTCTTTTAACTCTGGGTTACTACAAGCTCTACTAAAATAGACTACACTCTGTCTTTAGTAGCCCGTTTAGACTCTCTAAAATCAGAAATCCAAATCGATAAAGGAACCCTAGCTAGTCCAGTTTACTTAGTTCTTTCCCTGTTATAGAATTCTAATTACAATACTAGCTAAGAAGACTCTGAAGAAGTAGATACTGGTATTAAGAAACAAGCTATGATGGAGAGTAAGCTACAAAAGTCAATAAGAAGTTGGTGGTACACTTAATAAGATAAGACTAATATGCAACTTAATAATAGACTTTAACTCCTGCGTAGGGCTTGCTCCTTATTAATAAATGAAATCCATAAACCTCTAAAACAGGTTTCTCTATAGCTTTTGTTAATTCCTTAACTTATTATCACTAGATCAGGAAGATAAGAAAAAAGCTTTACTTATATACATATACTTTAGTTCTACATAGGCCCTTGCCGGAAATCCATTACTTTAGCTTCTATTCTTTACACTCCCTAAACATATCTACCCAAAGCACATAATACCTTCTTTCTTGTGTTTCCTATGAGCTAGACTCCCACTCCTCTTATTGGAGCTTGTACTTCTTGGAGCTAAGATGTTACTCTTACTGACTTTATAGCTACCCTAACTTAAACCTGTACTTGGAGAAGGCTCTACCTTAATGAATATTACTTAAGAAACTCTCTCTTGGATTTGCCCTATTCATTAATAAATCCCTTTGCCCTTTAGTTGTAACTTGAATTCTTATTTCCTCTCAAGTGTAGCTATACCTTTATACTTCCATTTCTGGTATTTAGTTATATAGTAGGACTTACTTAGAAAAATCCTGTCTAGAGAAACTAGCCTCTTAACTCAAGAAAAGAGGATAATTCCTAGCTTATCTTATAAAGGAACTCCCCTGGCATAATCATAAAGACCTGATTTACTATAGCATTTACTTTATTCTCAAGATTTTAGTTACTATTTAACGGCTATTTTCAATTCCCTAGATTCTAAGCTTTGCTCTTTTGTTAACTTGAAATATCTGATACTGCAAAACTTTTCTATCTTGTTATTTGGGAAACTGTTCTTACTTGCGAAATTAGAAATTACCTTATGCATACCCTGTTCATTACAATTGAATTGATCAGTGGAAAAAGGCTCCCACAAAAGACCCTTGACTTTATTTACTAGAGCTTCTTAAATAGAAACCTCGAAAAGGAACTTACCTGTTTCAGATGCCTACTCCCTTGAGTACTTTTGAGTTATAAAGTGGACTCCTTACTTGAGTTATCCCAAACCCTTATCTAAAGCCTAACTCTTACCTATAACTTTTATACTAGAACTTGTATACTGGAACCTTTATTAAGTCTTGATAGCTAGGCTATTAACCTTATTGTTAGGAGTATTAGGATTCTGGAAGAAATTAAGTAGTAAATAAGTCTTCCCATGAGTTAAGGGTTTCTTACTTTGCTTAGAATGTAGGCAAGCTTGCTTGTAAATAGTATGTACTTTTTTTCTTTTAAGTAAGCTAAGAATTTCCTAGAAGAAAAGGGGATCCTATAAATAGGGTTGGCAAGAGGGATTGTACTTTAACTGCTCTTGACATATAGTAGCTTATTCGACTTAGCGGAAAGGGTAACAGTGAACTGAATTGAATATCGCGTATGTGTGTTTCTCTGAATCCTGCCTCAAAGGGTAAGATAATAGGGATAATTTGGTTTTTTGATAAATAATAATATAAATTCTATTGTAACAAAATATTAAAACGGAATTAATGAAAAGGCAATCCAGATATCTCTAAGTGAAGCAAGGATGCTCTAAACTCTCTGGTATCCTTTTTACTTAGCTTAGCTTCTACTTAAGACCTCTAATTAGGTCGAACTCTTTCAAATATCATATTATCCAGGGCACACTTTGCTCCCCAGATCCTCTTGAAAAAGTATACAGTATATTGCAGCTATTTAAAACATTTAAACTTATTGCATCTTCTATGTATATCTGGTAGAGTTTCCCTGATTACCCCGCTAATTAAAAAAGAAATAAAAAAGGAACCTAACTCTTGAATTAGGTAATTAAAAATTCAATGTAATAAAAAAGTCTATGCCTGGTGGGAATCGACGAACCAAATACATATCCTAACTGTACACCGAGGGTATGTCGCCGTTATTATTTGATCCTTGAAAGGTATAAGATCTTTCGTTATAAAATAAATAGGATCCTCTAAATATCTTTTAAACTTTAGATCCGCATTTAGTTATTTATTATTTATATAGAGTTATATAAGATATTACTATCTATAGATTGAATAGGATACCTTTGCTTTTACAAGTATCCCGTAATTTAACAGCTAACTAAATCAATATCCTGAATAATGAGACTTTACCCTCACTATTCCTAGAAAGGCTTAAGCAACCTCGGCAGGTGTTAAGGTTCTCTTAGTACTTAGAAGGTGGGGAGCATTAATACTATATATGTATGAACGTTTGAATCATGGTAATAACTTGGCACTAACCCCAAAAAGAAGGAGGAAATTCCTATTTCTCCGTGTTGATTATATATTTATTTAGCTGTTGCTTCTGAAAACATGGCTTTTTGTAAATTATATATAAAAACTTTATTGCTTAAAATAAGATTCTCCGGTCGTCTTATTTTGATATAGTAAGGCGGGTGGCTGTTAAACCGGGGGGTTCTAGGGTAAAATCGTAACTGAGCCTTATATTTCACTCGTTTGCTGTTCTAAGAACGCTAGCTTTTTCAATTAAGAATAAAGGTATTCAGTCTAATTGGGTAAACTATGATTTTATTTATGGACAACTAAAAGCCAGGAACTATTCAAAACTTAAAAGTTACTTACTCAGTCTGGGAAAACTATACCAGTAAAAAAATCTACTTTCGGGACGAACTAACAAGTGAAGCTATATCTTACTTCAAATAAAAGATCCCTATATTATATACAGATGAATTTATAGTAAACCCTAAACTAAATTCCATTCGTAAATTTAGACCCCCCTTTATATAAAATGTAATAATGATACACTATATGTTTGTTTACTGAGTCTTCTATTATACAGAGCATATATGGGTAATATTTAAGCAACTTATAAATCTAAAAAACCAGCGTCTTGTTCAATTCTGTTAACAAAGTAACAGGGGTACGACATGTTTTATTATGATGATTCCCAAGGCGAAAAGAAGTTTGAAGTACTACGCTAGCTTCTTTATTGGAGTGTTATACTTCCATACCAGAATGCATTTCTTACTCCTTAAATTTATATATTGTTGAGATACTTAATAAATAATTAATAAATAGATACTACTTAGATTATGAATCCATATTTAGTAGTTAGTATTCTAGTGTATTGCTTGTTCTATTAATTATTTAATTGTATTCTTGTATAGATATGTAATATAGATTGTTAACGATAATTCCTCGTGTCTTAGTTGTGCTTATCGTACAAAGAAGAGCCCTAGTATTCCCTACTAAATTTTTTTTGGAAGTCCTAGGCCCCTAGTAATCTCAGAAGGAACCTACTTAGAAAAAGAAAACTTTAGAAAACGAGCGTCCCTTTTATCTTTTAAGTAAGCTCTTACTGAAACCCCGTTATCTGATGAAGTTACTACTGAGGATACTTTTATGCCCGAAATGCAAGGATTTTACAATTTCTTTTAATTGACCCAGGTGTTTATCTACCCTTTATAACAAATTTCCGTGCACTTACTTTTATACGAGCAATTGTATCGTTAGAAAGCCCTATATCAATAAGAGCTAAGTAGTGTAGTTTTTGCCAAGGAAAGCTAGAAACCTTGAAAACAGGATACTCATCCATTTAAAGGAATGCCCCAAATTCCCCTGAGCAGTGCAAAGAGAAACTAGAGTCGCACGCAGCGCAGTCTGTACATTGAGCAAACAATTTAGGATAAGTTCGAGTTAAAGCAAAACCTATAGAAGTAGGTATCTAAGAAAAATCTTGTTGCGGTCCGTGCGAACTAATCCTAAAAGCTTCTTAATATCTTATACATGAAAAATGTACTTTTAGTACCTAGTTAGGCCCCCCGTGCTTTGAGTTTACATAGTCCTATAATTATCACAAAGATTAACAAGTTTTTGAAGAAAGCGCACTAATTACAGGACAACACCCAGAACTATTCTCACTTGTGAAAACCAGCAAATTTACTTAATTTCTTCTAGGTCCGCTGGAGAGGGTAGATAAGTGTTTAGTGCCTGCTGGCAATAGGTTTTACTTATTTTGACAAGAAAACTCACGAAACAGGTAATTTGAATTTAATAAAAGTACGGGGCTGCCCTGCTTTACAAAGGATATAGAGAAGAGTCGTAGTATCGGCTACAGTGTATAATTAGTTTTATATTAAGGTATTGCCCCACTAAACTTTAGATATCTAGTAAATTTGGGAGGCACCTAAACGTGTCCTACTAGCTCGACGTGTTACTTTATTCTACAAGCGGGATCCCATGCAACTTTAGTATTCTTGCGAAAAGAAATCCTGGTGTCTTATATAAGTTATAAGTCCTACTCTTACTCTTAAAACAGAACATTTGCTAGCTACCCATTCCTTTTCGTACTTAAGGGATTTCCCTCTAATCTGGAAATGAAACTCCTATATCTAGCCTAGAATTGTAATCCACAAGCTAGCTTGCCTTATATTCCCATTTGACAGCTAAATCACCCATTCAACCAGGAAAAACTCCCTAGGTTTGACTGTTCTCTGTCCTGTCGAGGAACTCAAAGAAGATTAAGACTTGGAAGCTAGAACTAGAACAAGGCTAGAAAGTTTCCTATAACCAAGCTACACTTCGTACATTTAAGGAATTATATATTCTCCCTATTGTAACTTTGTTACCTAACTCTACAAGGATGGTAGAGTAGTACTGTGAGCCCTCTTTTTCACGCCTAAGATCAGATGTGCTTTAACTTATTCTTTCTACGCTACTGACGAGAAACTGAGCTTCCTAATAGCGGTAAAAGCACTCTAACTAGAGGCATATCCGATTCTCTCTATTCCAAGCAGTAAAGCACTAATAAGAACTTAGGAACCAGATCCAACACTCAAGGCACTGAACACCGACTAGAATAAGACAAGTAAATAGACTCTTAGGAAAATGGTAGTCACCCGTCCATTCCTCTGTTTCAAGAATCTTACTAACACTAAAAACCAGATATAAAAGGAGCTAGCTTTCTTCCACTAAATTCTATTCTTTTTTTAGATGAGGCATAGTTTGTAATTTGTGTCTTTTTTGTAGGAGTTTCCTCTGACGATAATGAATAAGCCTTAACATCATTCTCTCATAAAATAGAGATCATGCATGAGGGTACCCCCTAAATACGCTAAATACGCTAAATACGCAACTCTAAAAATCAATGGAAGTGTGTCCTTAAATAATGATATATATAGGAGAGCCGATTTTCTCTTAAAGTAAAAATGTATTTTATTATTAAATTGGATTAAAGTTTTTAGTTTCTAAAACTACAAAAAAAATTACTAGATTAAAATACTTTTGCTATATACCCTTTTTATGGATGGATCTCTCAGGATACGTACTGCCCCTTTTAGATTTCCATGATTTTTAGTCTTAGCAAAAAGGTGAAAATATCGAGGAGGGACCTTATAATAGATATTTGTTTCAATAAAAAAACTTCATCGCTTTTAATGAACCCTAAGAAGAATACTACCATTGGTAAAGAATAGCATAAGTAAGCTAGCGTGCATTACTAGCATAAACGACTTATTACTAAGTATTTCGAATATTCTAGTCAAAAATATACCGACTAAGCTAATTTATTCCTCATCTATCCAACAACTAATCAAGCTATTATCCTTATTTTTTATTTGTCACTGTCATTCATTAATCACGATTTTTCTCTATAATTATATATTATAGGTTATACCAACATAAAAAGGGGGCAGCCGTCTTGATGGTGTGTATAGTACCGAATCGAATTAATTACACTAAGGAACTCTTTTTATTAGATTGAAAGCATGAGTAGCAAAAGTAAAAAGTGGCAATCAAACCAACCAAAAAAGGCACACTTCTTATTCAAATAACATTACGAACTCCATATTTTACGAGAATAAATAAAGCCAGTAGGGTTTTTCATTCTGTTTTACATGTATATAAGAATTTCGGAGCTTACATGTGATTAAGAAGTCAATAGGATACGAATGCCGAGAAAGTCTTGGGGTTTATCGAAGCTTATGGGGTATTTAGCAAGATTACAGAGGTTCCTTGTGGTAATATAATCCTAACTTTTTACTACAGGCATCCATATACGACTTGAATCTTCAACTGACCTTTTTAAAATAGCTGGCTCTAATATATCAATATAGTTATACGGTATTGTTTTCTTCAGAAGGAAAATCAACTGCATTAAAAAAAGTAGATTCATAGGAAGAGTTTCATACAATATTGCGTACACGCGTATTTTTCATATCTGTTCTCTGTCGGAGAAAAAGAGAGTAGCTTTTATATCTATATGAAGTATAGCTTTAATTCTTACGGACTAAATTCTTAAAAGGTAACAGTAAAGCACAGAAAAAAACCTCGTTATTTTAAGGTAAATAGTCTGTAAACTACAATCCTACATACACTTATTCGTTAAAAAACCTGGGACCTCACCTCCTCATTTAAAGTACTACCTTTTTGTTAATAAGACCACAAAAGAGGCCATAACCCCCGGCTAGTTGAGGAGCTCGTATCCCACTTAAGATATGTTTTTACTTATCAATACAATAGGTTTTTAAGACTAATTACTTAAGATCAAGGGTCAGTTTAGTAGTCTATATTTGGAGAACAGACATGGAATTTCTAAGGTTAATAAACTATGTATCATCAGTTATAGGTTAGTATGGAATTCTCGTAGGATTGTCTCATCATGTAGTAAATCCCCTTTTAATAAGGAGGATCCGCTTGTTTTTTTATTGAATCAAGATTTCATTTAGTACAAAAAGCTAGTTATATAGTTGAGTGATAACTAGGCGGCTCTTTTCATAATAAAGCAAACCTACCGGCTTTTTTCTAATTACGCTACACTCAGTGTTACTTTGTAGAGTGTTCACCAACAAAAATTATCGAAGTTGGTTCAAATCCTTTTACATCATTACATCGACCTTATACATGCGACCTAGGAGCTATTGTGTAGTTATGAAAACTTAAATATAGGATCATTATATTTAAATCTACTGTTTGATATCCTTTGAACTAGATGCAACCCATTTACATTTTAGCAATAAAGTTCCTCCTTACAAAGCGATTTATATCAGTTTTATGCATATCTCCTTTGAACCAAATAGAAATCGTTTCTACTAGTTAAAGTAAGGTCTAGAGTTTTCCTGGGTTTTTTAAGAGCTTCATAGGGTATTCTTTTCAACGGTGTGACTTTAATATCAGGGCTGATAGCACAGAAATAGCTTACAAATCGAGATCAAGTGCGAAAATAGCAAGGTAATTATTATAAAAAAAAACACACAAGGGAATTCTTCAAAGCTTGAAAGCACACACCAAGTAGAAGTTATATAGGGGAATAACCCGCGTTTCATTTATTTAAATTTCATACAAAAACACACCTAAATACTATAACAAAAAATGCCACACCCTTTTTATTTACGAAATTCAAAGAGACTCGGGTAGATACTAATACACAAATATGGAAATGCGGAATTTACTCGCGGTAGGTACTACGATGAAAAGTATGATAAAGCTGATAGAGTTCTCTTTTTAAGAAATGCTGACATAAAGTAAGACTTTGCATTAAATGTTTGTTTTCCAGTTTATGGAAGATACTACAAACAACTACGCGGGGACCTCCAATTGTTGAGTAAAAAAAATCTAGTTAAATTCCACCGTTTTAGATCACACCGGGTTGGCTATAACACTTACGGATTGCTTAAATCCTTGACCTACCCAAACCTAGAGCACTGTACAGGAAACCCAGGAATCAGAGCTACGAAAGGAGGATCTTTTCAAAAGGTTTTAGTGTGATATAAAGTATGACACATTTAGTAAAAAACTAGAACCAAAAGAGTGCTATTGACATAACTGCTCTCTTTCCTAAAATTATTTACTCCTGCCCTTATATATTTCAGCAACAGGATACGATGTACGATCTTATGTATGGAATCTTTTTTATTTCTTCAGTTGGGGAGTTTTTGCTAAGGCAGGGAGATCTAGATTGTGTATTTAAAGGGTATTGCCGGGGTACTCAGGGTTGGTGAAATTTATAAAGAAACGAGAGGGTCTATTCAGAGAACTCTTTACCCTAAAAATAGAATTTAAATAAGTTGATTTACAGCTTTTCGAGCATGCCTATATAGAGTAGTTTACGATCTATTCCATATCGATCTAATAATAACCTATAGAGTATATAAATATAGACTATCCTATACAATATAAGAGGAATACATATAACATATAAATAATACAATTACTCTAACAACTATAACTATTCTTATCTTATACCGACTAATAATAACTACAAGAAGTATAGGGAATACCAATAAGATATCCTAGCTTATAAGGCCTATAGGAGGAGTCTAGCTACAGGGATAGGCTGCAAGAGGAGTATCTCCCCTAAGAATCTTAGTCACATGAAAGGTATAGGTATTATCACGAAAGAAAGTCTTATCAAAGAAAGTGGAGGTATGACTAAGACAGGTATTATGGCTCGTAAGAGTCTACAGCTACAGAGTATGAAGAAGAGTAGGAATAGAAGTCTAGCTCTAAAGAAGAGAGTTATGAATATGAAACAATTAAGAAGTTGGTGTCTATAACGTAAGTATGTACTATCTTGTATACTTCACTACCCTCCTTTAGAAAGCGAATAACAGTTAAGATAAGGAATAAATCTTGGGTAGATAAAAATGAGAAATTGGCTTCTTATTTAGTTGTTAGTGCTTTCATGTAGCTCTAGGAAATCAGTAATACAAAAACCTTAAGGGAAACTAATTACAAAAGAGCTATGTTCCTAGAGTCGATAAAGTAGCTTCAGAATAAGGTAAACTCTTTAACCAACAGCTCTCTTTTCTAATCTAATGAAAGAGTAATAAAAAAGATAATGCAAATAGAAAACACAAAGGTGCTCCTATTCCGAGTTTTTCAGATACGGGATTCCCACAAATAAAAGGGGTTTAGTACAAGGTCATTTTACTTCAGGGACTTTAGTTTAAGAGAGTTAGAGTAGTAATTCTCATTTTGCATTTCAGGTTTTGTGAGGTCTTATTTATAAAGGGGGTCTTTGGTGTTTCATCTCATTTATAAAAGGGTAAATCTTATCTAGAACTGGGAGGAATTATCAGAGTGTTTTGGATCAAGTAATTCTAGGAATTAGAATAGGCTTTTTACTTAAATAAAGAGTATCCCTAAATGAAGTTTAGGATTCTTTGAGAGAAATTACTTAATAAAGGAAGGATTTATAATTTAGAAGTGTTATGGGACTTGAACTCTTGTATCATACCCTTGAGCCTTACGAGATAGACTCTTCTTTGTACTACTCTTCATAGCTATACCTATCTTCTAAATAAGGAATTTCAATCGCTTAGATAGAAAAAATTATTCTCTTTACCACTCTGTGAATAGTCTTCCCTGCCTATATCCCTACCTTCCTTGCCTCAAAAAACCCTAACTAAAGCTGGTGAAAAGTACAGTTCTTAGTTTCTTTTTCTATATGCACTACTAACAACTGCCCGCAGAATTCATTAGTCCAAAAAAGAACCAATATGAAAATAGATTTTAGACTCACCAGCGCGCCTTAGCTGGGAAATGTACAAGAAGCTTAGCTTAAGGTGTCTGAAGCCTCCTTTGAGAATGCCCTCGTTAGTAACTTAGTGCAGGTCTCCTTATCTTTCTATTAGGTCAATAGCATGAAAGATAACCCACCATCTTTTTATTGACTTCTTGTTCTAGACTTACTTGTGTTTCTTAATGACGTGTTCTCTTAATTCTATACCTTCTTTCTTAGGAGTTTTTAGAGTAGGAAGAGAAGTAGAAGCTATACCTTTGTTGAATAGGGAGATAAGGGAGAGACCTGTATTGTAAGTTGTATTCTTGTTGTTGTTTGTTGGAGCTAATGGAGTTAGTGTTGCTATATGTTGCTAGGAAGTCTTGTAGCTATTATGTTACTATATTATATCTCTATTAGTTAGTATTAGATATATCTATAGTCTTAGTATTATAGGTATAGTTGATAGTGTTATAGTTTTTTTGACTCCTTATCTGGAATCATTACACTCTCTTAGAAAGCGTAACAGAAAGAATCTCTTAGATAGAAGAAGAATATTAGCAATCTTGTAAAAGAAAGTATTCACTTAGTTAGAGATTGAAGTTCTAGTTTTCCAAAGCAAGTAAGAAACTCGCCAATTCTTATTTGTAAGTACGAAATCTCTCAATAGAAAATCGCCCTTAGATAGAAGTCCCCGCTTTCTCTATCTCCCGAAATCCCTTACGTTTTCAAGGATTTCTTACTCTTCAGAGCACCAAGAAAAGGAACAACATGTACAAGGTTCAATACGAACAGGACATAGGAGAAAGCAGAGTTACTACCAACCAACCAGACAAGCTAAAGCCCTCCTCTTCGTTCAGCCAAGATAAACCTTTCAAGATACCGAGTTCTATTAAATTTAGAGTCTTTAGTCATAAACCTTAATGAACTAACCAGCTTTTTGTTAATAATCTAAAGTTTTGGATCCTGTACTATGCTTTATCTATAAATTTCTATTTATTTTATCTAACTGCACGCTTTCCTGAAGGTGCCCTGCTACCTAGTCACTTTTAAGCTTTAATTAGTAATAATTTCTATTAGAAATGGTTCCTTTTTTGTTATCCTATAACAATCTCTTCTATCTAGGGTATTTTTATTGTATTATGTCCTATATTCCATATTTTTCAGTAAGAAATCAAGCTTGGGTTTTGGTATAGCTTTGTCCTGGAATTCCTTTTAAAGCTTATAGGTCAAAAGAGATTTACAGGATATTTTATATCTTATCTCAAGAGTATCAGAGACAACAACCCCTTTTTTATTTTAGAAGTCATATTTCATTTAGATTAACCCCACATTTTCTGGGTTTTAGAGAGTGGTATTTTATCCTATAAGAATTAACCAAAAAAGCCTCGCTCGGAGGAATTGCTAAGATTTCATGAGTGTTTCGGTGTGTAATGTCTTATAAGTAAGCAGATTTCGTAAAAAGTAAAAGGTAATATTATAGATCAAAGTATCCCCTCTTGTAAATAAAGAATAATAGGAGATTCTCGTTAAATCAGAAAAGATTAGAGAGTTCTTTGGAATTCTTCATTAATAGGTAATTTTGAGTTTCATATAGATAGAGTATACGTCTTAGTAATACTAACTAAAAACTGGATTGAGAAACAACTGAGAGCTTATCTGGGGTTGTTAGGATAAGTCAAATCTTTCCTTGTAATAAGACACTGAACTAAACAAGTTCAATCTCTTAAGGAGGACTCAACTACCCTTTTTGTAATCCTTGTTGCTCGAACCCTATTATTAATACACCAGGTGACCTTTAGTAGGGACCCCCCTTGTATTACTCCTAAGGCATTTATGTAACCCTTGAAAAAGCTTTTTATTTTAATATGGCTATTAGGAGTTGTAATTTAGTATCAGTAAAAGGGTTGAATAATTTCAAATACAGAAGGCCCTCTTTTATACACTAAAGGCTAGCAAGGTAAATATACTAAAATACTTTATAACTTAACTTTCATTTCATATGTACACAGAGGATTTTTTTTTATTCTATTTATTACGCAGCTCTTGCTAAATAAGTTCCTCAAAACCATAAGTGGAAAATCTCCATTCTCCTTATTTAACTCATAACTAGACAACTTCGATAGTAACATTAGGCTTATATTAGCCTCTCTACTATTGCTTATAAGCTTTACTAAACGTTACCAGGTACCCCTGCATTGTCATGCCTATACGGCTCGAAGGAATAGAAAGGAGTGCCCCTTCAACTGGGATAACAAATTCTTCCCCTGTGTTTGAAAGGCCTACTGTATTTATTTTTGTATTTTCAATTGTTTTTGTCAACCTAGGTGAAACTGAAAAACAAGAAGTTAATGAATATATTTTATCTACTGATTAAGCATAGGAGAGCTTACTAAATATTAAAGGGCATTCTATTACTGTAGTTTAGTCAAGCTAATAATACTTACGAACTTTTAATAGATATACCTTGTATAATGGACCTCAACTTTAAAGTGGTACCTGGTCTCAGGACAAGGATACCTTTTTACTATCTAATTAATGAAATATTAAAACCCGATAATATATGATACTCCCTTTTTAGGGCTCCCGAAAGCTAAAAGGTAGAGTAAGTAATTGAAAAAAGAACCTACAATTAAGTTATTTTAATCCCTGTAAACTATCAGTATACCCATTAGCTTATTTATATCATATGCATAGTGGCTGAGCCTTGAAAAGATTCCTATTTCCAAGAAAACAACTTCCTCAAAGCCCTTTTGAGCCCACCTATATGTCCTAAGTATTGTAATGTAAATTTCTACTCAAACTCTATATTAATAATTATTCCCTCGATCTTTTAGGAAATTCAATTTTAAGGGTTATACTCCACTGGCTTTCTCCTATCCGCTGTTATATTTAGGACTCCTTGATTATTCCAGTTAGCCTTTATTATATTCCTCGCTAAATGTAAGGATTAAAAGTTTTTTAATCTAAGCTAAGTATATTCTCTTATTAATAATTTAAAATGTCTGCAATAATAAAAGTAATAAAAAGCACCTAAACTTATAGGTTTTATACCAGTAAAGTAGTAATTAGATTCTTAAAAACTAGCTTAAAGAGAGCATGAGACTTTGTTCGGTTTCCTCGTTAGTCGAGAGGTTTTACTTAATCCTTTTTAGATTTATGGATATACCCACGGTTTAGTACTATAAAGTCAAGCATTAGTTCATGATTATATCTTTCTCCCGGGGTTAGGCTCAACTTGTATCTAATGAGGAAACTTTAGTAGCTCCCCTATTTTTTAAATTACGGAATTCTTTGGAAACTTGATCTTATCAATAAAATAAAAACGGCTACTTTAGGTAAGGCACTCCATATTACTGGAAAAAGACCTTGAATAGAACTTTTCCCAAATACTCAGAGTAAACTTGATGGAAGTCAAATCTTGTAAGGCAGATTTAATAGACGCTCTTAAAAGCAAGATTATAAGGATAACGAATCTCTTTCTGTATTTGGATACATATATAATTTCTACTAAATTAAGGGGTTTCTACCCATTTAATACTACAAAACCCTTCTCTTCTCAAGAAAAATCCCAAAATACTCGTCCGAGGTGTAAAAACGATAGTAAATAAAAGAGAGACATGAATAATGTACACAAATAGGCCCTATAAATTTAGTGCTTCATAGAAGGTCCCATAACTATGCCTTTATTTGAAAAAAAGAGTTTATATTACTTTGCAAGAATAGCTTAGACTAAGAATATATTAGTGAAAACTTGTTATAAGCCTCCCTAATAATTAAAGAGGGTGCTTTATTTCTTAGTAACATAGAATTTATTAAAACTTTCATAAAATTAAAAAGAGGAGTTAGTACTTTACTAGAGTTATATAGAGATTAATTACGTATATGCGTAGGCCTTCCGTTGTCTTACATATCTTAGAAATTATTAAATTTTTATTATTCCTGTGAATGAGACTCGATTATCTTATAAGCTATGACTTATAAAGGGGACTCCTTCTACATAGTACATAGAATCTTTTTAATCTACTTCAAGGAGTAATAGTTTAGATCAGTTTATAAGGGTCCCTTTTACTTTACTTGATACACAAGAAACCTATTTCGCATTGACAAATACTTAACTTCAAATTATTATAAAGGGTTTGCTATATATTTATTGCTCCTCAGCTCTTTAAAAAAAATATTGCTAAGTTTTACTTCGGTGAAAGAGTGGGTTATCCCAAAAATGTAAAGGGATTGTACCGTCAAGTATATATTGCGCCATAAAAGCTCCCTTCTAAAATTAGCTTTCCTTAAAACCCTAGCAACTTCTTACCCGCCTCTTGTTTCTAAAATGAGTATTGCTCTTAATCCAATTAGATCCATGTAGCATACTAGATAGAATATCCCCTTTTTTAAGAGAAACCTGGCAAGCTGAATATTAGTTTAGTATATTAAAAGATAAATGAAAACCCTGATCTGAGCGATCCCTAAAACTTTTTATTTTAAGAATTAGTGTTGCTTTATCGAGACTTTCCTGGAACATCTCAAACAAGTTCCTTTGACTACGAGGGATTTACAAAGGAAGCATAATCTTTACTCATTTCTTGATATCATCTACTCTAACAATACAATAACAATATATACACAGCCCTCTCAATATCAATTTAGAACATATAATTTACTTGGGTAGAGAAAAAAACGCAAACCTTTTGTATTTCGTTAACCCTACAACAAAGAGAGTACTTACTTTAGTAAAAAAATAGGAATCCTATACTGTGTTCTCTTAAAGTTTAACTTAGATAGCATCAGCAAAAAGTTATCTTAATGGTACCTGGTTCTGCTACAAAAAATTTTAATAATAGGAACTCGGGGCAAGCTAGCTTGTGACTCTAAATAAGATACAATACTGTGTTTTCACACTTGGATATTCTTTTAGGATAGGCTTGTTATCCTGAATCTCGTAAATCAAGTTTAGTTTCCTGTTGCTGAAAACGAGTATAAGGCCTTTTTCGTGCACTTGATCGAGAATTGTAATACCAAAATGTAAGATTCTTCATCTTGCAGTTTTACAAGAAGTTTTTGTCCACAATCATTATTATCTGAGCTACAGGCATTCATATGCAAAGGAAGTCTTTTTATAAAAAACTATATATTTACTGTAAAAAGCCCCCCCAACAAGTTGCAGTTATTTTTGCTTAAGGGAGTCTTATTCCTTTTCTATAAATTTGGAAAGATAACCTGAGGTTAGGGGTTTTCGGGTATCTGGATTTGAACCTTGACATTTTTATTAAAATTACTTTGATACAATATAAGGACAATTGTCCAAGAGTTTTTCTTAAGATTCTGACTTTCAAATAGGAAGAGTCAATTTTTTATATAAGTGGTTCAAGTCCGCTTCTGAGCAGAGAATAAAGAGACTCTCGAGGTGTAGCGCAGTCTGGTCAGCGCATCTGTTTTGGGTACAGAAGGCCATAGGTTCGAATCCTGTCACCTTGATTAAGAGTAAAATTCTTTACTAATTGTTTTGTCCCTTTCGTCTAGTGGTTAGGACATCGTCTTTTCAAGTCTAAGATAGGGGGTTCAATTCCCCTAGGGGATAAGTATGCAACACTCTTCTTGAAATTAGTTAAAAAGATCCTTAAAACTTACAGGGACCCCCTATCTGGTAATATTAAGAAATAAAAATTCCCGTATTTCTGAGGACTCCTTGAATGGAGGAAATCGAACGCAAAAGGCCCCGAATGTATCAACACCCTAAAAGGCAGCCAAACTGCCAATAAAAGGCATATAAGGTAGTAACTTAAACCTTTTCAAATGAATACAGAGATTTGTTATCTTAAGGATAAAAGAAAGTATTGACTTAAAAGTGTAGTATTTAGTTGATTCCTGAGTTCTAATTGACAAATAACTAAGCCATCTTAAGGCTTAAGAAGAGTGTACCTGCTACTACTAAAGAATATGATACAAACTAGGAATAACTATTAACAAACGGGAGTATTTTCTTGATGTAAGTTTTCTAAAAAGCTCGAGTATAAACAAGGTATAATAACATATACTAAAGGGAGACACCTAAAATAGGGAAATTCCTAATTGAGTTTTGTATTTAGTAAGTTCTAGTAAATAAACAGAGTCTTTCTCACAGGTCTAATAATAGTCAGGGCAGTTTACCTATCAAATTCTAAAAGCATTCTCTAATTAGCTTACTTCTCAGCTTTCTAGTTCCAAACCCCAATATCTATGAAAAAGCAAGTAATAAGGAAAAACGCGGGAAATGCTGACTCATAAAGTCCTTGATATTGTTCGATTGAATCTATACTTGTTATCCCTAGCCTGGAAGCTATTTGTCTTTAAATAGAAAAATAAGTAACAGCCCTCTTATTTGTGCTCCTCTGTTTCAAGTCTCCTATTCGGGATTATAGAGACGTTTGGGAGTATAAAAACGGCAGTAATTTGTTTCCTGTGAGCATAGTATGTAGAACTAAAGGTTGCTTGTTTTTCTTATCTTTCTGAATCAATGTAAGTGCAATAAGTCACAAGTAATTTAAAAGCTAAGTTAGCGATCTGTTTAAGGTAATGGGGTTTCCAACGAAGAGTCTTTTATAGAGTAAGTAGATGTATAGCTGGAATAAGAGGAAAGCCTATAGTCTAACTCAAATTAACTCTAACCTATCCCGCAGTTGCGCGGACACCCGCTATTTGCTAAGAGCTTATAAGACAAAAAAACTCTCTAATTCTGAAAAACCTCTTCAAAAATAGAAAGTTAGGACAACTTTTGACAAGTTCTAATGACGGGAGAATAGGTACCCTAGTAAGGAATATCGCTTTTGTTCCGTATCTAAAAAGTCAATTTATCTTTTTCTAAATTACTAAGGGAGGTAAAAGCCTTGATAAGAGGGTTAGTCAGGTTTTTTATTATGTTTATAAAGTTCCGCGGTTTAGTACTAACTCCCTTTGTTTTTATAGTTTTTATACTTAAGGTGAGGAACAATCTAGAGAATCTCATAAGTAAGCTCATAAACCAATTACCATTAGGAGATAAATAAAGGGGATTTATACCTCTCAAAGTGGAGTGTTTTTAATTCATAACTAAAGACATTATAATCTCTTAAAAGGATCCCTTTCTAGGATAAAAGTTAGGATCGATTCGAAACCCATCAGTATTGCACTACGCATACCTTCTAAAGATAAAGCAATTAGATAGTGAATAAAGCCCTTATTATCAATAACTTAATTATTTTTACTTTAACGGGCTAGGAGCTTGTTTTTAACTACGCAAATAAGTTCTTAAACTAAGGGCGTGGCTAATCAGGAATATTAGAGAACCTTAACAGGAGTCGTAATGTTGGCATGACAGACAAGTGTATTTTTAATGTCAAAATATACGAATTCAATACTACGCATAACTAAAAACAGATATTTTTGATAGTATATAACTACTTGTTTTATAGAAAATAAATGGGTTAAAAAAATCTCGATTAAGCTAACGTGCCCTGAAAATTCTTAAGTATATCCATACCATAGAAGGAAACTCTTCTCTAGCCCGTAGCTCTTGTACTTATTGTCCTCCTTATTTTTTATATAGTTAGATTAGGCTGTTAATTATAGATAGTTAATAAATAAGATATACTACATTAGTTATAGTAATAGATAAGATAGATATAGTAAGTATTTTAGTGAACGTATTCTATAAGTTTATGATAAGTATATAATTAGATTAGTGTATTAGTAAAGTATAGATAGTTAAAAAAGCGTCCTTATCGTTCGTATTACTAAGGGGTTCTCCTCTTGCCTTTTGTTCTTATCGAAAAGAAAAATACGAACCTTAGAGATAATAGATAAATCAATATTACCGACTAAAACGAAGTGAGGAAGGTTAATGTTATACAGTGTCGTAGATAGTTAACTTTACACAATAAGACCAGCAAAACCAGAAACATAAGGAATAAGCTCCCCCCTTAATTATAAAAACTTTCAATTAAAACTTAAATAAAAAAGGAATCCACACGAAACCAAACAAGGCCCACCAAAGCTCCTATCTAGAATAGCAAAAAACACTGGTTTTGGCACCCTTTAAAGTTGATACATTTGAAGCCCTTTTCCTAGGATTTCCTGATTTTCATTATTTACCTTTTATAAGGGTCTTGCAACTTTTACTTTAATAGTTTAAACCTTATATTTATATATTTCTCTATATTACCGAGATCCTAAAAGAAAGCAGAAGAGAAAGGAAAAAATCTCCCTTTAGCCTTTAAAAAAGCCTTGACTAAATTAAAGCGTTTTTACTTTATGCCAAGGGAATAGGGGACCCACTAAGAACTACCTTACAGACTATAGAACAGGCTAGAAATTTATATTAATGGGATTTCCCTAAGGGGTTTTAGATTTTAGCTACAGATACAGGAAAGAAAGTAAGGTGTATTCACCTTGTTATGTATTAGATATACAACGGTATATTCCTCTTGTTCTTTGTTCTTTTATCGCTAAGGAGGGTTAAGCCTTAATACTACAATAGATAAAGAATTCCTACCGCCTGAGTGCATCCGAAGAAGGTTAATGCATTTGGTATATATGATAGTATAGACTTACACTAGGACACCTACAACAGCAAAAACAGACTCTCACTTTAATTCATTTACTGGATTACTAAAAACCAAGGACTTTCTTTAGCCTGAGTTTCTCCCTAACAAATTATTCTCTCGATTTGGAAACTTGTTGCTAGAGGAACACAAACAAAGGCAACCACTTAACTTTAAAAACAGCTTAAACTGCGGGAACAAAGAGTACTCTTATATAAAAAAGACCTCTTCCTTCCCTTAGCAACTTACCTAAAACACTAAAAAAGGTATTCCTTAAGTTTTTAGGACTAGAGTCTTGTCACAAACGGCTAAGAGCAAAGTATGGAGTATCCCTCCTAGATCTCGATTTTGACTTTAAATTCTTATTTATAAAAGAAAGTACCCCCGGAGCCTCCTAATTTCGCAGGAAAATTGCCTAGTAAGAAAGGTCTCATATAGATTAAGGCACCTCCTTGGTAAAAAATATATTTGGAATATCCTTGATTTAATAAACCTATTCTTTTTCATGCGTTAAAAACCAATCTTATATTTATTCCTGTTGTGCACAAATAAATAGAAATAAAGAACTCCCTATCTGTGGAAGTATAGTACTATTGTACTTTGAAAACTCTTTTAAAACGAAAATCCTGCGTCTGGTCCCTCCGGAAAAAGAATAATAAGTGGGATATTCGTTTGCTTGTTACCGTGTTTCTACAGAGTTTTCCATTCCGGATAATCGTAATAAAGAGGAGTACCTTTTTTTCTTTAACAACGGGGTATCCGAGACTCCATTGTGGGTTTTATTAGCTAAAGCGGCTTCTTATAGTTATAGTTTCAAATCCTATATTTATTTTCCAATGATTCATGACTATAACGTTACTCGCTCGTAAACAAGATTCGTACTATTCTAATATTATTAAAGTATTTCGTAAAGATAAACTAAAGCATCAAGCATTGAGCTTAATTGGACTTAAGTAGGTTCCCTCACCCTCAAAAACCCATAAAGACGGGGTAAACCCTTTAAATCAAGAGTTCCGACGAGGTTTTAAATAGAATGGGGGGGGGGTCCTTAGATTTACTGGAATCCTTATTAGCATATAGAACTTTTCAAGGGTCTTTTATGAACGGACCAGACTTGTTGTTAGAGACACCGTTACTACTCTTTTTTCTTTTGCTTGGAATTCTATTTAACGGTGTTTTATTGTTTATTGTAAAGTCGGAAGTGTCACCCAACAGGTTATAACATCCCTCGGGTAAGGTTAGCTATTTTCAGTTTTGATTTTAATTCTTTGGTATTATCATTATAATAATAAATATAGACATATTAGATTCCTTCCACCCTTATATCAGTGGATTACTAAAAGGAATACCATAAGGAGCTTTAGTATCTCGCTAATACTAATTCGACTAAAAAACTAAGTCTAAGCAATATCGAAGCATTTTATAATAGGAAAAGAAAGTACATGGGATACCCCAAACACAGGGTCCCAATAAAAGGCATAAGCCCTTTCAGTTGTCATTACTATATGTATGAACTCATTTTTTTGAAGGTGTTATACAATCTGAGATTCGTTGTGAAGAATTCCCCGACCTTTGCCATACAAATTCGTAACCTAAAGAAGCTTGGCACGAGAAGTACCCAGTATATAACAAAACATAATCTTTTTGTCATAATAAAAAACTCTATAACAAAGTTACTTTACTGGAGTTAGGGGATCCTTGTGGTTTTTCCTTTTAAATTCTATGGCAACTCTGAACGAATAGGTTATTTACTCTTAAAAAAGGTTAATTATATTTTTAGCATATCCCGTTTAGTCCTGGAGTAAGTCGGGTACAAAGTGAAACTTCTATTCTCAAAAGAAAATAGCTCAGATAGATAGATAGATAGGCCTAGGTATACTGTTTAAAAAGTTCCCACTAAAAAAGGAAGTCTCTCCTCTATTAATTAATGAAAATTCTGCAATTCTCTTGGTTAGTACTTTTCATATTTGCCCTTTTTTATCAAAATACCCTCGAAGTAGTATTTACTACTATTTAGAGTATATAAGAATAATTATAACTCTTCTCTCTTAGCTTTCAATAGCTTGGCTACTGGGCTTTCTAGACTAGATATTTATGGTTTTCATTACGTTTTGTTGTCTCCTTATCTATTACACCTTATACTTTATATACTATCTGAAGTACACTTCAAGTTTTTAGACCCCTTTGTTTGCGCTATTCTCCTCACAGCTAATTTTTAAGTATAAAGGGGTTCTGTTCCTTCGATAAGATCGAAGGTTCGTATGTTCAAAATAGTAAAGAGACATAGCACGGTTAGAACCCTCGGTCTTCGGTAAATTTGTGATTTGTCTCAAGAAACTAAGGAGCTAACAAGCAATTCAATTTTAGTAATTGTGCTAATTAAAATTAAGTAATGGGGTTGTTACAATCTTTTAGGAAGAGTCAAAAAGAAAACTAGATCCAGAGCCCTTATTTATGTAATTCTGTTGGTTAAGACTTTTTTCGTCTTTTGTTTTATAGATAGAATAATTACCAAGATGCAGGATCATCGCTACATTATCAGAGTAAAAATCCTTAATATAGAAAGAGCTCCCTTGAAAAAAGAAGTGCCCATAAGACTTCTGTTGGCTTACATTAACTTTTTGACCTTTTCCCAAGGGAATTAAATAAGGGTTTCTCCACTAGGTTTAATCCCCTTCTTATAACTAAGTACTAATTTTAATGCTTCCCTAAAATCCGAGAAGGTGCAGGATAGTGTGAGAAATAGTAAGGGGATTCTAAGGGGCGTGTGCCCGGCAATAAAAAGTTATGTTACAAGGCTCTGCTTTCCCTATGTTTATAAGCAACTTAGAGATTGAGAGTATAATCCTAATAATTAG
Organism: Pelargonium citronellum; assembly: GCA_036897665.1. NCBI lineage: Eukaryota > Viridiplantae > Streptophyta > Magnoliopsida > Geraniales > Geraniaceae > Pelargonium > Pelargonium citronellum. The sequence continues at coordinate 74,588 of JAYMSZ010000006.1, forward strand.
GGGCTCCTTTGTATCTTAAAGGTCTCCGCTATTTTCAATTTTGATGGGAATTTTAGGAGTTTTTACTCTGTTGTGTTACGAGTTACTGGGCATCCAATTTTATTTAACTCATGGAATAAAAAGGATTTACTTTAACGTAACAAGCATGGGATTGTGTCCTAAAGGATACTTTCAAGTTCTGAGCAGAGCCGGTATACTAATAATAAGACTTAAGCCTCTAATATGATATTCTCAACCTGCGGGGTTAGGTTTCCCTAACTCTATCTAGTGTTTCAGATTTAAACTTTAATCTTGTTGTACAAAAGCAAACTTATTTCTTGTACCATTACTTTTCGATATAAATATATAATAAAAACAGCCACCTTTCCTACAAAGATTTGATTTATAATATTTTAGTTGATAGTCGATATTTAGATCGGCCCTCTTTAGGACGGAGCTCCTATTTAATAACAGAATCAACAGGAGCCCTTTTTAACTAGCTAACGATTTTTAGTAATTATAACAAAAACCTTTCTTTATCTTTATAACTTAAAAAACTACTTTTATCCTCGTCGAACAACATAAAGAGCTTTGGCAATTTCCCTGTTCAATTAATACCTTTCCTGTTACAACTTTCTCTTAGGCAATACATAACAAAATTCGGGGGTGTTTCCATTTCTTCTAGAAGCGATTTAAAGCTTGTCTAACAAGTAACAGTTTTTACTATCAGTAGAAGTTTTCTAAGAAATTATTCCTTATTTATGGCATGCATTATATAAAAGAAAGCCTTGAGTAATATAAGTAAGGATCTAAGCAGCTATGAGTCTCCGTATAGTAGTACCCCATTATTAAGGAAATACTTTTGCATTATTTAAGATTTTCGGTGGGGTCGGAAACCAGGTCTTTTAAGACAAATGCGTTTAGTATAGAACTCAGGAAATTCTTAAAGAGTTTTTACGGAAGATAAAGTTTATTCCGTTTTCCTTAGCAGCTTGTGAGTATACAAGGGAATCTAAAGAAATCTATGAGTTCGTAGGACAAGGAATTCCTAGAAAAGGAACCACTTAACGTTATTAAAAATTTAAAGCTTCCGATACACTATAGAGTTTCTAAAATGAGAGATCTAAACTTATTTTATTATTATCAGGAACCCTTAGATTTAAGTGCCAGATTCCTCGTTTTGCTTATCTTTCTTCGATATTGGAATTTCTTCCTCCCGTTTGACATTAATTTTTCTTAGTTGCTGAAGACCTCTCGGTCCTAGCTGTGGCGTGTTTAGATTAATTATGGCACTGACCATTAGGATATAATGCGGGTTTTACTTCATTAAGAGTTGCCCTAGATTCTGTAAAAAAAATACCTTAACTTATTAGATTGCTTCTATTTCTGTATCTTGGAGGGAGGGGTACAAAAGGCTTCTTGTGATTAAATAAAGAAATAAAGTAAGACCCTTGTAAAAAGCTAGCTATACTATATAAGTTGAGGCTAAACCCCCCAAAATAATTAAAAAGACAAGGGACCTCGTAATTCCTCTAAGATAAACCTATATTAAAAAACATCTATTTTTAAGACTTAGTAAGACCCCCTTTACTTAGCCGGGAATTTTATACTAATCCTAAGGCTTTACATTAAAGCTATAGGTTTTAAAAGATTTTAGTGCTACTTGTTTTATTCCAGGTCTACAAGAAAAGAATCCTTAAATTCAGCTTGTTTCTTTGGGATCTACTTCAACTGAAAAGGGGGTGATACCATAGGAAACGCATAGGTTATGCTAATTTATATTATGAAAAAGGCTTAAACCGGTAGAATGAATAGGGAGTTTTGCCTTTTAGGAACTCTTGATGACTGGGAAATAAAGACATATGTCGAAACAGGGCTCTCGGGATAACACAGCTAAAGCTTTAAGAGTAATTATATTCTATTTTCTACCCAGAACCTATAGTGTAAATATATCGGGCACAATTTCGCTCCAAAAATTTGGATTGTTTGAGCTTAACAGTACACAAAAACAGGAGTCTTGGCAGTTCTTGTACTAAAGTTTATGAGTAAAGGGCGGCTGCGCTCCTTCTGCCCCAATTACAAATAGTTACTAATTTCGTAGTGGGAATCTTTCATATTTTTGTATACTACATATATTTTACCCCGGATTTTCAGCTCTATAGAATTCAGAAACTCCTGCTAAAAGAGTTGCAGCTCAGTATTCCTGCGAGGGTTTCACCTTCTACTATAACATGTAATATGAGACTAATTCTTTAGTTTCTAATTTTTTTGGTTCAAGCCGACTCTAAGGTGTATCCCGCGGACAGGTTATTCTAGTGTTCTTATTATTCATTTAAGAGAGGGTGGTAATTTTCAGGGTATCCTTTTGCTGGTTATCTCTATAGTTTTGAGGCCTCTCGTCTTCTAAGAATGTATTATCGCTTGTTCCTACTTTTGGACATTCCTGTTAAAAATCTAAATCTGTTTCTGCGCTTTGTGTAGTACTCTAATGAATATAACAAATTACTAAATCTAAAGCCAAACACTGAAATCCACGGAGGAGGCACACTCCTATATATAATTTTTACGGTAACACTTTACGGAAAAGAAAATTTATCTAATATTGATAGTTAGTATTTATACTGATATGAGCAATAAGCCGCCTAATATAGCTGGATACACCTACCTAATTGTCCATTGATTAAGTTAGAATTACCTAGTAATTAAGAAAGGCTTTTTTAATAATACGATAAACTCATACAATGATCTGGATTATTCTTCTAATTGCTTCACGTTACATTCAAGTAGTAAAACGCCCCCCAAAATCTTGAAGAGCTATGCTTTTTTAGAGAAATCTGTTAAGTGTCTGTCTAAACTATTTTAGACTATATTCTTATTTATCCCTTCCATGACGACAGTAATTTAGAGCTCCTCCTTTCTTTGCAAACAACAAACAGTTAACTTCCTCAAATTCCCTAAAGAAATGTACTAGTTTAGGAGATCAACGCCTTAGTAAAAAAGGCCGCGTTAAAAAAGGTCTGGTAAGCAGGTTAAAACACGGGTTTATTATAGGACAACGGCTTGAATTAACTTTTTCAGACGATACAAAGGAGCTTTAAAGGAGGTCTTGCCGACTTTCATTGGTTTCCCAATCTCACTGATTTGCTAAAGCAACTATGAATGTACTAACTCACTTTCCTCAGCTATATTGGGATGCTTTCTTTATATCTTTATATACAGGTCTAATTGTTTCGGGTGAAGAGGGATTTGAACCCCCGGTATTTTGCAATACTTCGGTTTTCAAGACCGACTCTATAAACCACTCAGA
>JAYMSZ010000007.1:0-75361 GCA_036897665.1 Pelargonium citronellum
TTTTAAAGTAAAGGAAACCCCGTTATTTAAATTACAAGCTAACAACCGTTTTCTTCCTGTGCCTTGTACTAGGTTCCAAGAGGGAGACCTTAAGTTTAAGAATTTTAACTATATTTAAAGTTTCCTATGCCACAAGGACTTTCTTTAAAAACGACGAAGTCGTCACAATATAAATAAAAAATTGACAGGTTTTCCATATACTTTTTAACAAAGAAATGCTCTTTGCAACTCAACAAAAAGTGAGTAACCTTCTTGCTCTCTCTACAAATACTATAAAAGAGGAGTCAAACAAGAGTCCTATTACATAAATACAGGAATCCGCAATTTAAAACCTCGTGGCACCCTAAAATTTATAGGAATAAGCTCCGGGTTATCCTAGGTAATTAATGAAGAGCAGCTCTACAAATGAGTAACATATGCTTTTTTCTAGCCAATAAAATGTTAAATCATGCTTTATTAGTAAACAGAGAGAGATCTTTTCTCAAATAAAGTATCCACGGAAATGCGGGTTATAGGCCCCTAAAAATACTAGCTTAGAGTAAATAAACGCGGTTTTATAAGTTCTTATGTACGCTTTTTTATGCATTTAAAAGATTTACTGAGTTAGTGAAAAATGCTTCTTATACTCTACTTTTTGAAATTTACCTTAATACTACTTAATAAACCGGGTTTTCAACTTAAAATTTTTAAACGGAGGGGCTTAGCAAACTATGAGCCTGTTCTGTATTCCAGTATGTTATTCCTGGAAGATGCGAGCTCAATATTGATTGGAAGGAGGTTTATTACTAATTAAAAAAGAGTAGTATTTAACAAATTACATTTTATCCTAGATAGAGGATCCCCGGTCTGTCTATTAGTTATATAAGTAAAAGGATTTTTAACTCATCACTGATAACAAAGGAATTCGTAGTATCAAGTTCTGCAATTTCGTACTAAAGCGATGCTGGCCTTTTGCCTGATTTATTTATAGGGGTTCTCGTAAATTAACTACTTGAAGTATTACAAATATATATAAATCAGTCGTTAAGGTACTTAATTCGTATACGGAAAGATAAAGCCAAGTGTGTGTAGTCCTCCTTATTCACGTTTAGAAATTTTCCTATAATACTGGTAGGATTTAGACAAAACAACTGAAATATAAAAGGATCTTCCTAGAGAAACAATGCAAAAAGTATAAAGCATTTCCTGTAAAAACTCCCAACCTTAGAAAAGGTGTGCTTATTCCACTTACTTGACAGCGAAATTATTTAGTTTCTTTTTCAACCTACCATATCCTGCCATACTACTTTTTAAAAGTCCTTTCCTACAAGAATTTTTAGTAAAATGCCTTACCTTATTTGGTAAAAGGAGGTTCTTAGGTAATTTTAGGAGGAGCTCCATTCAAAGTAAGCCTTTGGTAATTATACTTGTTTTCTATTTATGCCTACCAGGAGTTTTTAATTAGATTGGAGTCCGAATTCTGTTGCACTATATTTCAAAACTCCTTTGCACAGGAGCTATTAACGGAAGAAGTTCCAAAAATACTCAGTCTTTTATATACCCTATTGTGGGACTCTTTGAGATAGCTTTTTACCGTACTTTATATATTCCATACCTCTGCCCTGTTATATACACTAGAATAGTTTACGCTTTTAAAGGCCCTCTTTTTTTCTAAATAAAAAGCACTTAGGAAGGAACTGGGTTTGTACACTATTTTCAGTAGGGGCTTTCTTATTCACAAGTTCAAGTTATAGAATAGAGTATTCCCTTAATGTCAAGTAGATTTTTTGCTTTTTGTAGGTACTCATTAATTTATTGGAATTTTGGGGGGGTAATTTAGTATTCTTCTCTTACTGCAGGATCTTTTAAGAATAACCTTGCTTGAAAGACACCCGTATGTATCCCTATAAAAATGTGTTGACTCACAGATCTATATATCATACCCTAACTTACCAAAAAGGAATGGAATATAGAGATGCTACTTTAAGCAATTTGGGGTTAAAACTATCCTGTTGCATAATAGATAAGAATTTTTAACATTTCCCTAAAGGGCGTTTCGGTTCAGAAGTAGGGCGCTCTCAAATAAGGAAATTTAAAAAGTAATGTGATACACGAATTCTTTTCACTAAAATTTTGAAATTGACTAAAGTCCTTTTTATTACTGTAGTTATACCATTCCCTTTTTACCCTTTTACAGAGGAATATCAGCAAACTCTTCTATTAGATATATATATTAAAAAAGACTTTCCTAAAGGGCTAAGAAAAAGGATTACATATTAAATAGAAAAGGTCTGAGGTTTATCTAAATTCTTGCTCCTATTGCCAGTTAGGATAACCTTTAAGGTGTTTCTCTTTTCAGTTTCGTGGGTCTCCCTTGCTTTGGGGAAGATATTTTAATAAATATTTGGCGGAGATTTAAGTCAACGAATGAGACTCACTTGTATTATTTTTGAGTCCAATTTAGGCAAAGTCTTGCTACTCAGGATAACTCTTAAAAGTGGGATACAATTTCAACGAAAGTATAAACGTGATTTTATGTTGTATCTTAGTCATCTAAGGCACCCAAGCTTGTAGACCAAAGGCATATATGTGTATTTAATTAGGGCCTCGCATTTTCTTGAAACCGGGGATTAATTGTGTATGAGGTTCAAGTATCCCTTATTATAGTTTTAATATTAGAAAAATCCTTCGATAGAGCACAGCCTCTATAGGATAATAATCTTTACAAAGTATAAGTTTATCCGGATACTTAAAAAGCAAGGGGTAGAATATTTACTTGGTAATTTTGAACTGTATATAATATGTACCTTCTCTAATTCAAGTTTATACGAGGTATAGAGTGCTATGGGTCGAAACCACTTGTTATCTAAAATTAAGGCAAATTTCTTTTCTTCTTTACTCGGGGATTCCTAGGAAGGACAACTATTAAGCTTGAGATTTCGTAAAATTGTAGCATTATAAAGAAGTAACTGAGTTCCAATCGCTAGTATAAGTCTAAGATTTTCCACATTCAGTATTAGACATTGGTAGAGAGTACTTTTTGCTTTTGTTATACTATAGTTTTTTGGTTGAAAATCACTTATATATTTCTTCCTAGGCGTATCTTTCTTTAATGAGATTTAGGGATTTCTTAAAAAGTCCATAGGCTAAAGTAGCTTTCCTGTGATATAATGTTTAGAAAAAAGAATAAAATTTTAAATGAATATTTTTACTCTTTACAGGTTCAGTCAGTTATTGATAAATTTAGTTAGTAAGTAGTTTTTAGAATATATATATGTTGGTTAATAGAAAGCGGTTCCCAAGCAGGGTATCCTTGTAGATAGGGACGGGCGGTTTAATATAATTGTATTAAAAGGAAAAGTCTAGATATCAGTATCTTGGGTAACCTATTAAATGAAATTTATTAAAGAAATTAAAAGGACGTAAGTCAAACAAAAAGGCATATGCATTCTAACAATTAGAGGAGTGAAGAATCCACCTAAACAATTATGACTGTTGTAGTGCTCTCTTTCTACGAGAAACAGTAGGGGATACGCTAAAAAGGGGTTACTATATAGGTCAGATTCCTGCGGTGCCTTTAGCTTATTGTAATATATCAATCATACTCTTTATTAATTATCTTATACAGGGTTTGGCCTTTACACAAATAGAAAATCTCACCAGGGTACTCCTTTTTCAATGTGTTGTATATAATGGAGAGCTTTTTCCTAGACATTTGTCAACTCCCGAAACGTATTAGTGAGCCGGGGTCAATTATTTAGTTAGAGAGGGGTTCCTTTGTCGAAAATCTAAAAGTTTAATATATATAATGTATCGATTTCATAGTACTGCACCTTTCTTTTGTGATTAGGGCCCTTCTTGTTTTGAAGCCGGATTTATTCTTATTACTATCTCGGATTGCTCGTCTAGATTACTTTTATCTGATAGGCTGCTTTAGTTATTTTTGTCGCCTTGCGGAAGGGCTTTTTTAACTAGTTAAACAGAATCACGAAACATAGCAGTATAAGTAAATAAGTTTTACCTTGTTGGAGGTTGCTATAAATTTTTATACTTTATATAAAGAATTCTCATTGCGAGATTTTCATTAGGAACGGGAAACTAAATCCGTTTATATTTTACATTCTAATTAATTATCGAATTTTTACAGGGATACTCTTAGAGCTATTGGCTTTCCTTACATCTAATTAGTACTATCGTTAATTTTAAATATTGGTGTTTTCAGCCCTAGATTTAAAGATCCTATTTTATGAACGAAATCTAGGACGGAGCTGATAGGATATTTTGAAAGTAAAAGGGCCTCCTCCAATAGGCTTTTTTACCGGTAATGGAATCAAAGACTAAATAAAATTCCCAAGTATTCCATCTTTTTCCGTGATACTTACAAAAAAAGACTGGGTACCTGTGACCTTCGATCTTTTTCGGGAATGTATAGGATAAAAACACGTGGTAGAACTTGTACGCTGATGGACATTTAGTCTAAGGTAAGTAAGAAACTCCCTTAAATATGTGTTTTGGTCAGAATTTAAGTATATTAATATGTAATAATTAGTAATAAAGAAACGCAAAGTTTTAAACTGAGTCTTACTGTTATTTTTTAAAATAAAGGTACGAAATCTCAGAAAAAGATTGTGTGTAGAGGGTTTGAACCCAATACTGACTACTAGGTTAACAAGCAACCAACACACGACTGAGCTTATTGAGGAGCCACATGAAGATAAAATTTTATTAATTAAAAATCCGATATAGAAAAGTTTATAAATATTATTATTCTGTCTAATCAGGTTAGTTCCCGAGACCTCCTACGTGAGGTTATAAGCAAAATGAGTGTTATTAATCCAATTGCATTTGATCTACCAGAGAAGGCTTTTTACTTTGTAACTTATTTTAGCCTAATATACCTTGCGGCTAAGAAGCTCCCTAAAGGGCCCCGGATAAATACTATATTAGTAAGTCTATAAGCTCCTTTTGACTGCGTTTTTTAACTTTTTAAGAAGGAAGACCTATCCTATTTCTGAAATCCTCGTTCTAGGTCAGAAGGTAATAGTGAACTGGTAATATAGAAGTAGCTCTGTTGAATAAAACTTAAACTCAGTATTCTTAGATTAGTTGGTTGGAATCCTGTATGAGTCCGAAGTCTATATTCTTAATTTTACTGAGATTTAGGCAAATCTCATTCAGTGAAACCGGCCAAAAACTACACCCCAATTGGAAACTGTGTAGGAAAGTCTAGTTTATATTCTGCTTAGACTTCGCCTACGTGAAGATAGTAGGCAGAGAAGGATCCTTATCCTAGATACTCCACCGATTATACAAGCCCAGTATGTTCCTGGTATCTAGTGGAGGGACTATTTCAGTTTTTATCGATGCGTTATAAAGAGCCTAGTCTTAGAATTTGGTTTATATCCCTTCTTTTGACTACTTCTATTACCCAAATTATTGTCAAAGAAAGTCTAATAAAAGCGAGCTCAGGAATGGTTTTTTATATCCAAATGAAGCTAATTAAGATTTTTTATAAATTATTATTTAGGAATTCCCAAAACAAGGTATTTAAGAGCATTTTCCTAATTTTGAAATGGGATACCAACCTTAAACAGACTTTAAATAATAAATTTAAAAAGCCCTAGTAAAGGTTACTTTAACTACGTCATGAACACGGCAACGTTTCAGGGAATCCTATATCGCGGCAGGGGTTTAGAGGATAATAGCGGGGGGGGGCTATACCATTTTTTTATTTGCCAAATTTTAGAGTAGTACTAGTATGGATCCCTTTTCAATTTTTTGTATAGTCATTTTATGTGCTAATTGGCATAAAAAGAGAAGGGCTTTCTAAGTTAACATAAAATTCTCTTAATCAAATGTCAAGTCTTTAGTTACAAACTAGACGAGCAAATCCTTCTAAATTAGCATCATAAAGCTAGAACAAAAATAAAAAACATTAAAAATAGAGTACTGGTTTAGAAATTTATGTATTCATATAGCAGTCACTTTTATATTAGGCTTTTTCTAATGGTAATCTTTCATCCCAGATACAACAAGCAAGTCTTTCTTATAGAACAAGAAATCACTTAGATAAAGCATAAACATTTTTGATGACAGGATATTTTACCAATAAATAAAAACAAAGTAAGGAGGGGTAGCTGAGTGGCCCTTAAGGCACTGGTTTGCTAAATCAAAAAGTATGATTTTGTATCATGGGTTCGAACCGCATGTCCTCTGAGAATATATTTTCAATTTTTTATTCCACTTTACTTTAGAAGTCTCATAAAGCTCGTGAAGTTATGATATACATTTGAGAATCAGAATCTACTTCGTGCGTTTTCTTACTTTTTTTAGTATACATCTCTTATAGCCGACGATAATAGGGACACACCCTTTATGTATATGTTAGATACCCCATCAAGAATTTTAGTGATTCAGAATAAGAGCCCCCTTGCATAGCAAACTGGTCGACTTTTTTATTGAACTATTCTTTATTCCTTATTAGTCCAGTCAGCAGAGGTACAATTTATAATAAAGGAGAGACTTCTACTCTACTCATGTCACTACTTCTTTTTCTATTTTTCTATGTCAAGAATTTTATAGCATTTAAGATGCAAGATACTAAAGGAATTTTCTTTTATAATACTACCGGCTTGACTAAGGAAAGATGCTCTTCGAGTAATATAAAAGCTCTTTTTCAAGACCGAGTACCAAATCACCCCCCTTTTTAGGCCTGTATGCCCCTTATTTACAAAAAGAGATTTATCTATAAAACTTCACTAACAAGGAATCTGGTCCATAAGAGGTTTCACAAGACGTTTCGGTAATTTCTTGTTTAATAAAAGAGTCGCGTCGTTATGGTTTAAAACCGGAATAGTCTTTTAGTATATTGAAACTGTCTAACTATAAACTTTTTATAAACGATACTCTGTAAGACACTTTACCTATTAAGTTTCCCAATCTCATCCCTGGCAACAAAAGAAGTTGCCCTGAGTTATTCAGTTATTCTCAGCCACACCCCTACCCTAATTTAATTGAAAGGCCTTGTTAGCAAAAAGAAAAAAATAGTATATGTAGTGGTACGAGATCCCCTTATGACAAGAACTTGGCAAAGGCACCCTTAATTATTTGAAATTGGATACCCAGAGTACTCTTAAAAACTTCCTTTGAGTTACTCTATTTCATAACATCACTATACTAATACTCTAAATTTGCATGGCCTAGGCTTGGAAATTTTAAATATTACAAAAAGCTCTCTAAGAGCAAGTTGTCCTCTCTTTCATTTTACTTACCGATAGCTTGGGTTTATTGGAACTTTATATATAGCGTCTTTACAAGGTAGGATTCCTGAACCTTATTAGATTTAAACTACAAGCATGTTGGGTGAACTGCTAATGGTTACCTATTTACCGGACAATTCGTACTTTATAATGATTTCAAACTTGAGAGGAGTTAGCCCCTTTTATATTACTTATTCTAACATCAAGAAAAAGCCTCCTTTTAGTTATATACCTAAAAAATTGTAATTCAAATGTATAGCTTAGGGCTCTCTGTGACAAAATGCTCAATACCCCTGACTGGAGTACTCATTTATACGGATCTAGTACAGGGTTTCCTTAGGTATTCCTAAAGAATAATGAAATAATTAATAAAAGTCTTAATATAAATTCTTGTGTTTATCGCGCGTTTGGTTACCATGTGGGGTAGTTACACATTCGAGACTTTTAAATTCATTTATTATATATAGTTTTTTTTCTTACCTTCACTTGCACTCAAGTACTTATTTTGTGGATGTTTCTTAGCTAGCGCTTTTCTCTTTGTGTTTGATTGGCCCTAATGTCATAATCTTTCAATCTAGGAATAGTACCACTTTTCTTTGATAAAAGGATGAAAGCATGGTATTATCGGGGACTAGGTTCGTCTAAGTCTCTACTCTTCTCTAAACGAGGAGAAAGATGTTACTTCTTAAAGTGAAAATATGGCTCTAACAAGATTACTTAAGCAACCTGAGTTCTGGTTTTTGGTTAGTTATGACTTCTTATATTCAATAATCTAAAGGATTATTGATGTTAGTACTATATTTTACTTCACTTGACTTGGGCCTCTTAAATTTGTAATATCTTCTTGAAATTAGATCGTATAACCTATATCTTAAATCTTAAAACTTGGTGTTTTTTTGATTCCAAACACCTTTACATGTCAGTCTTAAATAGGTACCTTACCACGTACATATTAAGGAATCCTACTTATTAGCCTTAATTTGGTTAGTGTCTATTGTAGTATAATCCCTTGTTTAATCTAAGGTAAAAGCTAGAGTAAGCTTTGTAGAAAAGTTTTAGAATCACAATCAAAAGTAAGGTTTAACTTCAAAATTTTAAAGAAACGAAAGGGACCCTTAGAATTTTTTGAAGAGGGAGATCCTGAATATAGGTTCCTTGAATGTAAACCCCCAACTCCTTTCTTAACTTGTAATTATCTTTTAAAACTTGGGAATCGAGGACTCTACTTTTTTATTAACTATCTTTAACAGTTTTATTAACTAGACAACAATCTTTACTATATGTGGTCTATGACAAATGCTCCATATTTGAATATTTTAGACTCTCTTTTGAATCAAAAAAAGGAGTTACTCTTACTTACTTTGCTTTCAAGGATATGAATAGGTTCATGAATGAACTAAAAACGGATAAAATATACTAACTTTAAATTTAATTCGGTGGGGGAGACCCTATGAACCCTCTTACTGTATATTGAAACCCCGGAATCCTACTTTAACTAAATGCGGTAATTAACTTGATTTAGAGAGCGTTCTTTCCAAATATGGATCCTAACGAACCCCATTGGTTCAACAAAAGTTGACGAGATCAGATCGCACTTTCTTCTTATTTTCTAATCTAGGGAATATATTAGGATCTTATGCATTCTATATGTACCTCTCGAAGAGATGGAACTAAGAAAGTTTGTAGAGCTTTGGCCAGTTTCTTTATCTTTCTTTTTGATGTAAACCCTAAGCAGCTTCCTTATCTTAAGATCTCAGGGTTGCGGTCGAAGTTTAAATTTGTGTGCCTTAATAGAATTCTTTACATGTTTGTAAGTAAAAACAAGTTTTTATTAGTGTTCTAGTAAACCGTTATCTAAAGAACTTAGACTCTTTTTTGATTATACACTCAGCTTGTTATAGGTTATTCTAATGACTGTAGTTTTACAATCCCGAAATTGAGATAAGAAACAAATATGGATTCTAAGGGATTCCATTTATTTGTCACGGTCCGCCAAAGATATAATCGGGAGAAATCTTTTCCAGCTAGTGAAAAAAGTACAATAAGATTTAGTATTGGACAAGCAATTTTTAAACACTTTTTGGGACATAACCAAGCAGTAAGTTACCTAACTTAGTTATTCATATTTTATGTAGTATCTGAACGTTTACATTACTCGAAATCCCTGTTCTTGTGTTCTTCCTCTTGTTTTTTTCTAGCTAATGTAGAAATAGAGGAAAAGATATGGAGAAAGTAAGAAACATAGAGCGTTTCTTTATCTTTTTTGGCAGGGATTCCGCTCGGCTTTTAGTCTAATTACTAACAATGTTTAATTTACTACAGCTTGTATACCCTTCTTTATGAGTAATATATTATATAAAATTAAGAGACTCTCTTTATTTACCTTGTTTAGCTGACAACGATATTTCTACATAAAAGGGGTATGTCTAAAATGATAAGGGATAGCCCTTCATTAGAGACTCCTTTTTCGTTTTTCGAATACACATTTTTATAAAACAAGGCTTTTGTACTTTTTTCACTAGCTGGAAAAGTTACGACCCTATGCTATATATTATAAATAAGGAAATGCTTGGGTTCTTTATTTGAAGAATAAAGTTTAGATCCAGGCCAGGTCGGATAAGTATAGCGGGTGTAGAGATAATGGAAATCCTTTTTTCTTAATGATTTTTGGATAGTTCTTTTTCTTAGTACTCCTTCGAGCGGGCTCTTTGTTCTAAAGCGGAGGACCCCCTTTTTAATTATTTCCAGGGGAAACCCTCCTATTTTAATCCTTACTTTTAATTCTTTTTTGTAATAAGCCTTAATTAAAGGAGGAGGTTCGGCTCTAAAGATTACTTATTTTTTGATTTTCAGGTATACCCTATGTAAGGAATCCCTGAGGTTTGCTTTTATAGGTTAACAAGCTTTTAGTACTCGCAAGGAATCCCGATTAATGATAACGCAACTTACAAGTCGCGCTTTGAACCCAGGTATTTTCAGTCAGAAGCTAATTGTTTTTAACATAAATTGTAGAATCTTTTTTGATAGGTAGTTGATATCTAATTCTCAATGCTTTCTGTAAGGGTCTTAAAGAAAGGGTGATTCATTTCACAATTCGGAAATAAAGTGTTCTTCTACTAAGTGAATATTGAACTCTAAAAGGATTCCTTTATTTTTAACTTAAATTTGACAATCTTCTAAATACGTGTCGAACGTAGGGGTATTCTCTCAATTAGACCCAAAATTGCCGGGTGCAGCAAGCTAATAGACAACTCCTGCTGTACTTTTTCACTTACGATTCCCGGTAACAGGTAATTTTTCTCTATTTAATGATTTTAATTTCCTAAAAATCAAAGGGTACTTCCTGGATATAGTATAACTAAATTTTGCGTAGATTCTCACAGCAAGAGGCTAATCTACCTATGCTTTCAAATAAGGAATCTTAAAAAATCTGTTCGGGCAAAGGAGTTCCTATAAATACAAAAAGAGATTTACTGCACGGATATAATACCCCTAAAATCTAAGTCCCCAGACTATAGACTGTAGAAGTCTCGAACAACTTCTCTTCTAAGTTAAGTTCCTATCCTGGGAGCTTGTTTGTACAGATTGTGAAAAGGAATTTCCTTACCCGGAACTTTTAGAAGTCTTGCGAAAACTGTAGTAATTGAGTATACAAGTTTATAATCTCCTTTCATATCAAAAGTATTGGGCTGCACTTTCCTACCGGGGTTCTTAATAAACGAGACTAAACCCTTTTTTGCGGACAGCCCTTCCAAAAGCAGGTGCTACAATTAAACAATTAAGAAAAACCCTCAAATAAATAAGTAACTCAGGGCTTCGTAGATGGAAAAAAAAAAGATCCTTATCCTATATAGTCTAAATACAAAGTAGATACAAAAGCAGCATTTCTGAAGCAGTACTTAAAACTAAATCTTAGTTACGTAATCCGAGTAGACCCCATATCTCTTGCTACAAATAAAGCATAGGTTTCAAAACGATGTCTCTGACAAATATATCACGGTAATACTAAACTAATACAAGAAAATTAGAGTTCGAATTTTAATATCAGGTATCCTTTTAGAGTATCCCTTCTAATCTCCAGATTCTATAGCGAGACTGCCTCATTTCTTTCTTTTTCAAGGGCATCCTAACCCAGAAACCTAAACTCTTTAAAACTATATAAGCTTTGAAACTTGTGTTAACATTTCAACTTCATAGTACACTCTTCCTAATTTATAATACTACAATCCAAGATTGAGATAGCATACATAATCACAAAGATAATAGAGGGAAGGAATCTCCTCTATTTATTATAGCTAACACTTGAGATATACATTACATAACTAAAAACAGGAAGCTCTTTCTATACTAATACGCAACATAACTCAAGACTCTTTTTTCGTGATACAAGAACCTAGTTGCCAAAAATATCGGGTTGAGTAAGGAAAATAACTTGAATAGATATATCTACGAAGCTCACTCAGGAAGGCTATAATTATACAGTTCAAGGCTGTGCTAAGTATACAAGAGGGGCACATTTTGTATTAGTATGACAAGGGTTCCCTTTTGTGTTCCTAGGGTATAGCGTTAAGTTCCATGTACAAGAAATTTAAGGAGATAAGTACGAGATACTTATATAGAAAGTTTATTCAATACTACTCGAGGAGGATTCCTAGTTCTGGTTCAGAGTTTCTATAATTATGGATAACAAACAAGCAAGAAGGTTCCGGGGTAAGTCCAAAAAGCATTTAGAAAATCTTGTTTGAGCAAAAGAAGGAATCCCTTTAGAATCTTGTATTTACTTAATCGAAGACGATACCATTTCCAGTTATGAAATTAATGATTCTTCTCTCTGAAATACCTTACTGAAACCTATAATAAATTAGATATCAGCTACCCATCAAGTTGAGACTCTTTCAATTTCTGCTAGAACACAGATTGAATGCAAGGAGATACACGGGTTCAAATTATGCTCTAGTATATTAAGTTTAGTATGGAGGGTTGAACTTTTTACAGCTTAGTAAAGAAAAGAAATTGGATAAGTTCGAGAGATACGCGGAGTTTTTAAGGGACTCGTACTTTGTAAAACCAGTATACTCTGGGTAGCAAGCTAAAATTAACAGGGGAGAACCCGTGTATAATATAAGCATATAAGAAAGTCAGTACAGGATAAGAAAACAGGTATGAGTAAGCAGCTGGTGTGTGCTATAAGTTAAGTAGAGAGTCTAGTTATTAGGAGCTATTAAGGAGGACACTGAAGAGGAAGGCTTTAGGTTATAAGGGATTCAGCTGCAAGAAGACTAAGAAAGGTCTAGCTAATAAAGCAGGTATAGCTATTTAGAAAGGTACGCGGGTTAAGAAGAGAGGTTTGGGTAGTTTTCTTCAGTTCCAGATGATCTAGTTTTAGAGTAAGTCAGTCACAGGAAAGTAAAGCCAGTAGAGAGCTCTAGGGATAAAGTAACAAGTAAATTCTTTAAAAGGGGATTCAGTTGCAGAAGATAGAGATTCCAGTTGTTATAGTTAAGGGTTTAGCTACACAAAGAAGGTGCAATAGGTCTCGCTCTAAAACAAGGTATAGGGATTTTTAAGAAAGTTTTGAAAGGAAGTAGACGTTGGCAATAGAGTATGCAGATATATTCATAATTACAGTATAACTTAACCTTCCTCCGTTATACTACGGTCGGTAAGAAGAACCTTTACAATACTCTATAAGGTTTGTATCCTCTGAACAAGTAAGACAGTGAGGGAACTTAATAAGTAAGACTAATACAAGACTATAATAACTCTAAGAATACAAGTACAATCTTTCCTAGCTACAGTAAGAGTAGGGCTCGTAAGAGGGGAAGTCTAGCTGCTAAGACCCAGCTACGGAAGACTAAGGAAGGTGTTTAGTCAAGAGTTAGGCTTTCAAGAAGGGTTTCCTAGCTAAAGCTAGCCTAGTTTTTAAGTGTATACAATAGGTGTACAGTCTTTGGTTTAGGCAGTAGGCATAAGAAACCTGGTATTACAAAAGCGGGTATGTATAAGAAAGTTATGATGAAGAAGAAACAAGTATGAGTAAGGGTAGGAGCAAATCAACAGGTTTAAGTTAGGGATAGCTAGTTCAAAGGAATTCTTCTTAATGCCCAAATTACGTATATAGAAGAAGTAGTATTTAGGGCGTCTTGTATGCTTTCCAACCTAGAAAGTAGAAAGCGAGTAGTTATGTTTTATGTTGTATTTCGTCGGTTTAATTTGTAAGTATGCAGAAATCTAAAAATTAATAAGGAATGTATTGTATTTCTATACTTTTTAGGTAGGAGAGCCTTAATTATAGTTATTGACATTAAAAAAAGATCCATAAAATCTGTTGCTTATATTGTATACGTGGGAATAGCAGCTATATGTTAGTCTAACTACTGCCGTATAACAAACGGAGAGGGGGGCAGCTCGAAGTCATGAATATATCCCCACTGCAATCCTCATTTTACAAATGAATTTGATCAGATGTCACTATCTATTGTTATTGAGTCGATGAAATTAAGAACTGGTTCTATTATGAAAAGACCCGTATAAAATAGGGATTTCATTACGACTTCACTTTATGTAATATTTAAAAATATTAATTTGATGATATGTTTCTGGTTCAATTCCTTGTCATTCGATAATTTAAACCCCCTCCTGACTTAACTACGCTATATTTTCAATTCTTCATTTACGAACCGAACTGCCGAAAAGGAAAAACGAGACCTATTTGCTGGAATCAATTCTTAGCCTAAGTTTTCAAGTTTATTTAAACGTAAATGCAAGACTGATGGGTAGGAGACCTCGTTTCGAAACACGGCCCCTTGAATCCCAGTAATAATAGGTAGTAGCGGAATCCTTAATCCTAAGAAGGCCGCCCCTCTATATCTTAGAAGGAGGTATAAGATTCTTTTTCAACGGTTTTACATAAAATTTATATACATTACATCGGATAGGTAACTATAATGATTTTTCTATATAGAAAATTACAAACTCCATTTCATTTATTTACTTGACTTTAACGGATTCATAACGCTAAGTTTTTTTTAATAAAGCGAGTTTTCCTACAGCATTAATATCTTGTTTTAAGAGTATGGCATATGAGTTCCTTCTAGAACTTAACTAAAGTCTGTTTTCTTTTCTAATAATAAAAAGAAAATGAGATATTAAGATCTGTAGAATTCCACTGTATATTTTCTAAGTACTAGCATACACCATTTTTGATGTCTTCCTACTTATGTCATACTATATATGTAACTTATAATATAAAGGACCCTTGTTTGTACCCAGGAAGAGGGCTTGAACCTATGGCATGACAGGCAGGATTTCCGTGGTTTAATTTCTAGGTCGGGAAGATCCTGTGGCTTATATCAGTATAAGAAAGAATCTATATCTGTATGAGCTCCTATTTACTAAAGATAAAAATCCCGGATAAGTTTTGAATATATATAATGTTATAGGATAGGTAACGAATATTTTCTTTTTATTTATGAGTCCTACTATGACTATAATTAGATTATAGAGATACCCCGTTTTTATTTGCCAGAAATTTACACAAAAAAGTAAAACTCAGAATCATGTATTAGAGCAATTTTTTGCTTTGGAGACTCTTAAGAAAGGGTGGGTGGTAAATATGTTCCTTTATAAACGCCTCCATAGGCTTCTGGGGTCTCTTATTCGAAGCTTCCTAGTATCTCTTTGTTCTAAGATTTCTCTACTCAATAGATATTGAAAGGCATTGACTTTTTGTAAAAATGAAACTAAAATACCTTTTTCTTAATATACATTCTTGCACTGCAAACACCACCTCTACCTAAATAAAGATATAAAAGGAAAGTCTAAGATTAGGTCAAAAATAAGACTCTTTTATTCAAAGACATAGTTACATATATAATTAACGCAGAGCATAGTATAGCTGCGGGTCCCTTTTATTTTTATAAAATTAAGAATTCGCTGCTACGAAACTAGTAATTTCAATTAGGGGCCAAACTCTACAAGAACATTCTCCATGTATCTTGAATATGGTGTTGTTTCACTTTTAAATTGAAGAGGGGCAGTTCCCTTAGTAACAAATGAGTACGCATAAACGGTATTTAAGGGTAGTTTTAAAAATGTTTTAGGCTTGTATAATAAACGGTGTTTTCTAGTTTGGAAGAACAACGAAGACAATGCGAATGCAGCCTGCCTCGAGGACACAAGTTTTTTCTTTAGTTTGAGCCTATCTAGAATAACTTAGTCCTTACTTTTGTCTAGCTAGTTTACGTTACAAATTCTCAACTGCAAGATTTATCCTATAATTTTTATAATTAATTACAAAAAAATGAACTAACTCCTAAAGCCTTTATACACACATCGAACACCCCTACTAAAAGCTATTACTATGGCTTTGAACCTCTAAAAAACCGGAGTATGGACATTCACGAGTAGGAATTAATAGGGAGCTATTAAAAAGGATTATATTAACTTATACTGTAACAGGCTTGGCCTCATAATAAGAGTCTAGTGCATCACATATCAGAAGACCCCCGTCCACGAGGCGTGATAAAGAGCAATAAGATATCAAATATTTGTACCCGTAAGTATAACAGTCTTAATTTGTCTGTTTGAAAAGATCCCTTTTGACCCGTCTTAAAAGAGTTTTTATTACATATTGATGGTCTCTCTTTCCCTTGCTTATTAACCCGCCCCACACTGCTCTTAAACTCTGGAGAACTAGCAGTATCAAACAAAATCAATAATTCAAATTAGAGTCTTGTCGCGTTATGCACCTTGTGTATTTAGAATGAGAATAGTGCTTTCCGATTGAACGAATCAAACTTATTGAACTCTTATCTTTTTTTTATAGTATATCTAATTATTTTTTATAATTAAAAAGTAAAAAGTTTTCTTACGTCTTAAACGGGTTATATTTATTGAAAACTTGAGGTCTACTATATCCTCTTGGAATAAGTGTATATGCATTGAAGTAGGACAAGCGCCAAGAATTGGCTTTAGGTATATTTTGACGAGGGACCCTAAATAAGCTACTAAACTACAAGCATTCCCTAATATATTTTTAACCCTTAACTTCGGCTAAACCGTGAACCTGAGTTACAAAAGCAGCATTCTCTGGAAAAAAGTGTTCGAATTACTTTAGAGACCCCTTTAGAAGCGGTAAACTACGTCAATTTCAATTTTAGGATTTTAGCTAGTTATAATAAGCGTCCGGTAAAAGAAATTCTACTATTATTAACCATAACGTGGAGTTCCCCTAAGGATACTAAGAATGGAGACTAGGTTGGGGTAGGCTTTTCTTTGTTTACTTTACCTTTGGCAATCATATGAAAGAAAAACCCGATTTTATAAGTACTTTAGGAATGAGCAATTCCAAAAATGAAGTGATAGATTTACAGAGATGCTGCGGTAATATTGAAGCGTGTACCCTACTCTAGCCTTAATGAAGTTTATAAGACTACTGTATTTTCAGATGGAGGGAAGTCTAGGACAAGACAAAAAGCATTCTATGGCCTTTTTCTCATTTAAAAAACCCGCGTAAAAAACTTTTCGGGTATAATATTTATAGCTTTATAAACTAAAAATTAGACATTTTAACAAAGAAAAACTAGTAATTCTCTCAGCCTTAAATCGAATATTAGTAAAATATTTTACTATAGAAATTTATTAAAGTAAAAGATAAAGATCTTGAGCAGACTACTATTAAATATATTTTCTCTCGGACTTTTTGTGATCTATCCCCTGGTACTTTTTTTTTACATTAGCCTGAACTAGGTTTTTAGTGAATGAATTGTGACCCTTAATGATTTTCAAGGAACTAACCACTCTCTAGAGTATAATACTAACTAGTTATAGTATAAAACAATTTTTAAAAATATAAAAAGGACGCAAACCCATGATACTTAACTCAAGAGCCTGGCGCTTTACCATTGTCAAGCATTACACTTAGGACAGTATCAGTTTTATTCCTAAATTTATTATGATTAAAAAATAACGAGTTACTGTGGTACCAAAAGACATTTATTACGCAATATTGGAACAGGCGTCTCACACACTCTAAGCATTCCCTTATTCAACTCAGCGAATAAACCTCTCTAACTTGTATATATTCTTTTGTTAGTCCTCTTTTTCTATATCAGTAGTTTATAACTCTGTACTCTTATTTATCCTTTCCTTTTCTAATAAAACTTCCCTGCCTTGCTTATTTGCACGCATCTAAAACTTGCTATATTTTTTATTCTCCGATAGCTCAAATTTCACGTCTCAGTTTATAAAAAGGTTGCTGTGGAAGTCTCATGGCTAACGCATTTCTGGTTTTCTTCTAGCTTTGGTTTACGCTTTTGATCCTTGAAATCTTTACAATAGAGAGCACCTTTCAAAATCCGGCAACATGGTAGCCATTAAGCCCTTTGTAGATGGAATTCGTTGATTCTCGTTTGTAGTTTCCTTTCTAAATCTTGTTGTGTATTCTTCTGATTTCCGTGAATGCTCTTATTTAGTTTCTTTCTCACAATCTGTCTGTATAAAAAAGCAAGCTACTTAGGCAGCTCAATGACACGCTCTGCCATATAGTAAGAGTCCGAGCCTTAGGGTTAGTTAATGCTAGTGATGGCTTTTCTTATTTGGTATGTAACTTGGTACAAGAACAGAGGATTTTAGCATAAGGCGAAGTTCATAATCGTGGGCGGCTGGCTGGTAGTCTTCTAAGTTGGAATCGTCAGTAGGAATGGTTACTACACCTAATCTGGAATTTAGAAGTGCGCAATTCGAGTAAAAATTATTAAATGTAGAAAAAGCTCTTATGTGTGCGAAAGTATTGAGATTACTTTAGCTAGTCAACGATTTCTAAATAATTAGATAGGACTTTTATGTATTATAGAGTTAAAAACTGTTGTTGCGGAACTGCTCTACTTTGGCTCAACCTTCTTTAGCTTTTACGCAGTTCTTAAGATCAAGAGAAGGCTTTGGATACAAGGTATTTATACAGGAGTTCAGAAACTACTTATGGTTATATCATGGTATGTAGATCTTTCCTGAGGAGCCCCCGTGTAAGGTATCCCCAGCAAGGAATTAAGTCCTAGGTATATATATACTGAAGTAAGAATATTACTAATAATCACTGCAAAACCCGTAGTTGATACTTCCAAGAATAATGAAAGCTTTTTCCTATACTTATCAATTAAGAACTACTAATCCGATCCCTTGAAAATCTTTCTCACCTAACTCTAGGAAACTAACTCACTTTCAAAGGTCTATAAATTAGATATAGAGAAAAAATATTTAACTAAAGACATTTATAAAAGGAACTTTATTTGCACTTTAAGGCAAAGCAACTCCTAGTTAAGGTCTACTTTTTAACAGGTTTATAAAGCTCCCTAAAGTTTAGTCTAATTTTGAAAACCTTATTAAAGCCCAATAATTAAATTACCCTTATTTCACTATAAAGTAATACAGATTCTCATGAAATACTCTTTACTATATTCTAATAAATCACTAACTCTTACTATTTATACGAAAGATTCCTATATAATAAGTTATTATAAGTCTTTAAAGGAAACCTTTTTTATAACTCAACTCCGAATAAAACGTAGTTGGCAGTATAATATGAAAAAGGGACTCTAATTAGTACGTATTTTAGTTAAATCAGAATTTGAACTAGTAGAAATCGTCGATCCATTATGTTTAAAACCATATTCTATTTAGCTGAGTATAAAGTAAGAACCGCCTTATGATGCTATATTTTGTTAACTAAACAACCAACTTGTATAAAACTAGGAATGCGTTCCTTATAAGAATATATCCTAGTATGTCATGTAAATACCCTTGTCGAAAGGCTCAAGCAATTCTATCTAATGAAGAAACTTTAGCGGCTCTCCTTTTCCTAAAATTACGGGATTCGTGGAAACTAAAAGTTAGAAATGTGTATTGCCGTAGGCTCTCAAGTCATGTATATTTTTTAGACTTGGGTTATCTTATACCACATTATTTCAGGGATATTGCTATCTAGATATAGGGAAGTTTCTATATCTTTTGTTCAGTAAGGATCGGCTAACATAAGTTAATTTAATCCTAGGTATCCGCCTCTTATAAGGAATTTTACTAATAAGACTGCACTGAAGACTTCTTTTGCATCGGGTTCCGCCAATAAAAATAACGTAGCGTATCGAGGTACTTTACATTATCATACTTTAGTCGAGATGACCCAGCGCTCTCCTTTATAAAGTTAAAGTCAGACAATAAGCATTCTGGATTCATAAGGAATAGGTCAGGGTTTCAAACAGGACAGCTTGTTAAAAATAAACAAAGGAATGACTCACTGGGACTAATATAGGAATCTTATATATAAAGTGAAATTGCCAAAAGCAGCTCCTCTAGAGAAACCGCAGGATTAATTAAGGTATTTATATTCAAAATTACAAAGAAATATCCGAAAAAGAGCCCTTATATACTTATAAATTCATGACAAGCTAACTTTCCTGCAGTTTCTAAGCTTAAAAAAAGAAAGACGAGTCTCCTTTTAAGTAACTTTAGGGTGGAACTCTTTCCCCTTCTCGTGATCCTTAAATTTGAAAATATTTTACAATTTCTTTAGAATATCTAAAACCTAGCCCCTTCATAAAACTGGGGTAAAGCTTCGTGAAAGTAGGTATTAAATCAAACTTTGCTTACTAAGTATTATACGAGACACGACCCTACAAAATCTAATCGGGATCCTCTTAGAAGTTCAAATATGAATATAAAAAGAAGCCTCTACTAAACTACAAACTCCCTTACAGTATTTCTAGTCCAGAGTATCCCGGAATTCAAAAGGAATTCTACTTTAAATGGGTTCATCCCTCAGAAATAAAAGAAATCTAAGACAAGTTTATCTTGTCAATAAGGAAAGTCTAAACTGGTTTGCTTATAATCCGGAAATAAATAATAAGAAAATAATATAGAATGCACGCGTATAAGAATTTTAAAGGAGTTCCTATGCTTGAAGCTAAACTTAAGGCTTAGTAAGTTCTAGTAAACAAATAAGCAGGGGTATATTTACACTCATTTTATCCTTTGAATTAAGTCTCCTGTTATACTCATTAATAAAGAATTCCGTATGTTTCTAAATAATTTACTAAAGTGTAGTAAATACTGACTCCAAAATGCCTTAGAAGGTATAATGAGTACCCTTTCTTTGTTCCTGCGTTTAGTAGTTTATTAAAAAGGAGCTATGTAGCTTATATAGCTATTAGGAGCTGCTATTGTGTTCTTCTGTTTCCGGGTTTCTGATTCCAGTTCCAGATAAGTAATAAAGGTGTTAGCTAATACAAACAAAGAGTAAGACAGCTATCATAAAGACTCGTAGGAAAAGTCTTCTCAAGAGAAGTATAGGTTAGAAGAAACAAGTTATGAGTAAGAGTTTTATAGGCGCTTAAAGGAACTCTTCTTTCTTCAGCTTCTTAAGATCACAAGGAAGTTGTCTATAACTAAATCTGAGTATTTCGGGGATTCCTTTATACATATTATAGGTTTAGGTAAACCGGGGTCTTATTAAAGACAGTCAATTTCAATTTTAGGATTAAGATAAGTAACTTAGGAGAGACTTTAAGCAGGAACCCAATTTGTTTATTACTTTTCTAGGAATAGTCGAGATAGAAAGCTTCCGAATTCCTCTCTAATTTCTCTTTTACAAGGTACGCAGTAGATGGCTGTCATGTCATAACGTATCTATATATACTCATTAGACTCTCATAGACTTCCCTTTCTAACTTATAAGGTTTATATCCTCTATCTATAGCAAAAAGCACAGGGAACAGGAGGAGTGTCCCCCTAAAGATTATAAGAATACTGATACAACTAATAAGGAATAAAACTCCTTAGAATAAAGGTAGTGCGGTAGGGTAGAATAGCTACAGGTACAGACGTAAGAGCTACAACAGCTGCAGGTTATAAGAAAGGAGGGCTTGAAAGGAAGTTATAGCTCATAATATAGAAGGTTATGAACTAGGGTAGTTCTAGGTTAGGCATAAGAAAGCAAGTAGTACAAATAAGCAACTGGTGGGTTATTATAGGTAAGAGTAAGGCTGTCAAGATACAGAATAAGCCAGAGATAGGGAGTCTAGTTCCTAAGGGGTACATCAGGTCAGTAAGGAGTTCCTCTGTTTACAAGGTTCCCAATTCTTTCTGGATCAAAGATGCTTGAGCCCAAAGTAATTCGGCATTGCGAGTTAAAAAGGAGTAATACCTAGAACCTCTATATCATTCACAACCGGATTCTCTGATTAGTGCCACCTACGAGCCTCTATTAAGTAAGGAGAAAACGGAGGGGTATCCTGTTAAGTGCCCTTTTATAATACATAAATCTGTACTAAAGCAGTCAGATGCCGCAGACTTCAAAATGGGAGCCCCGCTTCTCATATACAAAGGATTTGACCTATGCTTTTTAATTCTTTAGAAACTTACCAGAAAAGGGCTTTCATTAAGACATAAGAGCCAGATAACTTATTAATTAGGTAAGCTAAGCTGTTCTATTTTAGGCTTTGGAAGGGTAGTTAACGGAAATCCGGGGTAATACGTCTTACTAAACCTCTTCCATTTTTTTATCGCTTTAAACTGAAATTTGAAAGTTCAGGAATAAGGGATACTCTTTTACATTTAAAGTCAATAAACTCTCCTAAAGAACTCTTTTTTAGCGCTACACCCACTCTATTGTCTTTACCTGAAACGGATTACTTTCATTTTACTTTATTTTTATTCCGAACAAAAAGGGTTACTCCTTATACGTGGATAGTTTATAATATTAACTTACTTAAATTCAATGAGGATTACTCTTTTCGGTAATGACTAGTACTTTACTACTTAAATATATAGAAGATAAACTTATTTCAAAGGTAAATCGGGTCAACAAAATTTGAATCTGAAGGTAAATGCGGAGGGCTATTACTGAGGATAACCAGACTAGCTAGAAGTTCAAAAGGGAAATAACATAACTTAACCATAGTAAGAATACTGAATTCTTAAGTGTAATACCGAGAAATAATACAATAATACTTAGAAAATGGAAACTCTCAAAAGAAAAACTTTTGAATACAAACTAAAACACAGGAAACTACAAACTTAGTGGGTAAGGGATAAAATAGAAATTATGACTTATCTTATAAGAAAAGATATCCTTGTCAATGTAAAGAGCTAGCTGACTCTTAGGATAAGTCAACGAATCCCCTTAGAATTTGAATGAAAAATGTGATTATGAAACTTCTAAATACACGTGTTATAAAAACAGAAAAAAATCTTAAAACTTGATGAAACACGGGTCTTCATCGAAATTAGGTGCCGCTTTAATGGAGCACCTCATAAGAAATCATATGAAGCTGATCAAGTGTTCCCAAGAGTCTTTTATTTCACAGAAAGGTGTGAAACAAACCTAAAGTGAACGAGAAATAGTACACAGCTATAAAAAATAACGAGCGGATACTAACGAAGTTCTTTTTGTGTAAGCTAGAAAATATACATTCAAATAACAAATGAGAGGTCTAGCTTCTTGTTAAGTAACTGGGATATAGAGATAACACAAGTGTAACTCCTGGGGCAGGCTTAGGGCTAGAGTTTTCAGTATTTATTTGATATCCTCTAGTGATTGAACCCTCGTCGTTTCTTAGAATGTTCTATTATAGTCTGAAATTTCTGTATGCGAGTACTTATTGATACATTATACCCTATATAGTATGCTGCTTGGGTCACTTTTACTTAAATTTCCTCACGGGCCTAACTTTCAGTTTTTTCTACTCAAGTTATACATACAGCGTATTCTCACGACAAACGGATACGAGATTTGAACTTAGCTTTACTTACATATAAGGATTAAGGGTTACTTTGTATCGTGTTTTTTTCTCGAAAGATAAAGAAAGGGAAACCTTATTAAACAGGACCTTCCTATGGGCTCCTACTTTATACATTATAATATTTAACCAGGATCTACTGGTAAACCTTTTGAACTTATCGGTATTTCCAGCTCAATCGAAATTGAAAAGGCATTAACTTAATATTACGTGCTTAGAACCCGTCATATAAGGTAAGGGATGCCAGGTACTTGTTTACACATCTTCCGTCTCGGAGTTTTTATTAAGAATTCAAATCACTATCATTTAGTTATGATATATTAATGGATCCTTGAAGAATGCATTTCATTTTGTTATCAGCTCAGCTTTCACTAAATATATAAACCAGATAAGAAAAAATCCTGCAATTCGGGTATATTAACCCTTGACTCTTATCTTATGGAATTTTATTTGTCCACATCGGTCTCTTTTTCAGTTTGTTTTCATTTATTTCAGGAAAGAACTTTAGTAGGTATGCGGAGAGGGGGCCTCATAATACAGCACTGAATCTCTGAATCCCAAGCTTTCCTCTAAATGGAAACTTCTCAATACTCCTTATCTTATTTATCTTACGCGAGTTTATATTGTTAGACTTACCAGGTTGCCCTAAAATACGCTATATTCTAGCTTGAACAAAGAAGTTATTCATTTTTTTATATGTACCACAGGGCTTTTGTCAGTTTTTTTACATCTGAAAAGTACAACAAAAGGCCCCATGTTGTAACCTCAAATTCTTTCTTGTCATAATTGATAAAAGTTTCTGCCCTTTCTGTATCACTTCCCCGTAGAACTAAGTCTAACACAACCTATTTCTAGATTCCGATCTGCATCTTGTCTCTAAAATTATATAGCTGCATGCACCCAGAATACTAAAATAGGACCTCGTCGAAAGTAGAAGGAGCTAACCTTTACTATATAGATATATCCCCAAAACCCCTTAGCCTTAAGCCAGACTTTGAAGAACTCCAAAATAGGTTTTTAATTCTCTTTCCCTACTACTTAACCAACTTTCTATTCTTGTTTATTCCACAGCAACGATTTTCTATAGTTTCCTATAAAGAGGACTGCTTTTTTTAGAGGGCTCTATAAGCTTTTTTGGACCTCGATTTCCTTACTTTTTGTATTTTATAAACCCTTTTACAGTATTAAGCTGAGTTAAAAGAACTCCTTTAAGATCTGAGATCAAGGCACAAGCATTTCTTCTTTTTATTAAAGCGTTGTACGAAATTTCTAAGAAAGATGCGACTTCCTCGTAAGGAAGACCCCGTAAATAATTGTAAAATTTCGAATATAAGAATTTTCATACCTATAAGTATAAACTAAAACACTGCCTGTATAATTAATCCTGGTTTATATAATCCTTTAAAAGAGTGTAATACAGATCGATCAATAAATAGTAGAGTCTTCACATACGTTGGAATATCCTAATTGGCAAAGAACTTTTGGAGCTCTGTATCTTCTTGCTTGTATGATTTTCTACACGGGGCGTCCTTACGGGTATTCTAATATTGTATAGTACTAGTATTACTATTCACCTTTCCTTTTAAGAGCTTGCCATTAAAATGAAAAGAGCTCACTGTTTTCTCCTGATAGGATTTGATTTCAAGCTATTGCACAAAACTCGTGAAAGTAAGCCCCTTTGAGTATCCCAGAAAACTATATATGTTTTGGTTGTATCCTAAATCAGAGCTGCAATATAGAAATAATAGGACAGCGGATACGCAGAGTCAAATCTTTAAAAGGAAACCCCTTTTTATCCTATCACCTTGTACGTATACTCTCTAAAATGCCACTGGGAACTACTAAAACTAACCTCGCTTGTAAACCATCCTACCAAAAATATTTAGCTGTTGATTTAGCAAACCTCTTTTTTAAGAAATACCTATTACATTCAATTCGACGAGTTTCTGTATTTTAATAGTTCACTCGGTAGAGCACAAAGAAAAGGAGCAACATGTACATGGTTCAAGACCGGTCTTACATAGTAGAAATAGGAAGACTTAGATTAGAGAATTCATGACTTACAAGATAAATCATTCCAGAAACCAAGAATTACTCTTTATCTGTGTTCTTGACTTCTTTGTGTTCTATGGAGTTCTTTGTTGAGAAAGATTACCTATCAATTCCCTTCATCAGTATAATAACTTATATAATCTAAGTCTTTATTCCTCAGTGAGTTTAGGTAACAACTGATTACATACTTGATTGACTGGTTGGTGTTCACGTGAGGGAACCTAATCCAGTAGAAGTGCTACAAGGCAAATGAGTACTTTTAAGTATAATATATATAATAATTTTAAAAGACTGGATTAAAGATTACATTTTAGCTTCTCCAAAGAAGGGCTTCCCTCCTTTTTATTTTATAGAAGTTTCTTATAAATTTAAGGTATTATTATTAATTCTTTAGCGCAGTTATCTTACTTTTATATCCCTTAATTAGAAAGGAAAGCTATACACACGTAATTCACCTCAACTCTACAAGAATGAGAATCCCACCATTTTATAGCAGCTTACCAATCATAAAAACTAAAATATACAGGACTTATATACCGATAAACAAGAAGTGTCTTTTCATACAGCTTTCATAGCAAACTTTACGTAGGTTATGTTCTTCTTAATATAGTATATCTCGGAGCCTATATATTACATGTCAATTTATTTCCATATTAAAACAAGTAAAATACGTATTATTTTCTTAATAAATGAAATTTGCCATAATGTATTTTTAGTTATTCAAGTTATTGAGGAGCTAAAGTTTGATACTGAACCTCTGAAGCGTGTCCAGTAATTTCTACGTCGTTAAAGTAAAACGGAGTTCCCCGCTCGTTACTTATGACCTTTTTTTTTCTTATAAAACTCATTTTATGACTCGTTTCGGAAAAGATCCAATAAAAAAGGACCTTTACTCAATCCTAGATTGGATTCATAACTGTATTATGTTTAAGGAAGCTCTTTGTTAATAATTTTATTCCTTTTCTTTAGAATTTATAGAATTCTAGTTAAGTAATTAGTAGCAGAAACTTTAAGAAACAATTCTGTATAGAAGATATACTAAGCTTTCGATTTAAGGAAATAACTATGCTGCTATAAAACTTCTAAATGACTGTAGAGTCCGCTCCGCTTGAGTAAGTAAAGCAATTCTCTTATTCAATATAAGAGGGCTCGTTTTTTAAGATATAAAATACGATATAACTTTTTTATAGTTAATGCTTCGTTTTTAGGAGTTTTCTAATTATAGCTCTTGGTAAAGCTTTGGCGTAATCTTTAGTTAAGGAGCCTTTTTTACAGGTTTAACTATTCGGTAAATATCTTAGGGCTCTAATAAGTTTAATTAAAGATCCATTTAGCGATTCAAAATTCTGCTGTTAAAAATAGGAAGCTTTTAGATCTAGTTTTTGAATGTAGTTTACTCTTTACCTTTTGTATAAACAAAAATAACACAGAAGACTCCAATTACAAAAGAAACTTCTATCTATTTTTACTTCCATTGAACTTAGGTAAGGGCGCAGTAAAAGAAAATACCTGTACCCTAGCTTACCCGTGTATAGGGATAAGTCTTGCTTTTTAGATATCCTGACTGGCTGTGCTTAGTGATGGAAAAACTTATTCTTATTATTAATCTACACAAATTAGGAGTCCTGTCTTAGGATAATCTGGATATTTAAGTACCTTCTTCTTTCTTTGGTATAAAAAACCAAGGTTTTTCTAATTATAGAATATAAGAATATAGAAAAGGAAGCACGCAAAGCATTAACCAGCAAACATGCTCAAGTTACTACCCGGGGACCTCGTTTTAAAATATCTCATAGGAAGTTCCTTAGCTTGAAAAGGGTTTAGGTAAAGTTTCACTTTTGCAAAGCTTAAAATCGGACTGGGTGCCTTTGTCTTATAATAGAAGCTGGGCTATTATCTATATAACGCTTTTATACACTATTAAAATTTTAATTTCCTCGAAAAGGAACCCTTTAAGTAAGGTTTAAGGTAGCCTGAACTTAGTTTTGTTTTGATATTATTGGCTCCTAGAAAAATATATAAGTAAATTCTTGGCTTAGGGAAGTTACAGTGCACTCTTAAATCTTAAACAATCTATAGTAAAGGGATAAAACAAGTCAAATACTTTTCACTTTTTTCCAGGAAGCGCTATTGTCTTAAAGACAGGCCTCGGAAAAAGTCTATTTATATAGCACGCATTTTATTTAGGTATTCTGTAAATGATGAGTAACTTAATTATAATGAGTAGACTCGAACCCGCGACTTCCGCTTTGACAGAGCGGTGCTCTGGCCGATTGAACTACAATCCAAAATAAAGAGCTCCAGCAAGGAATACAATAATGTGACTTATTAAGAAACTTTAGGACTTAGAGAAGGAAGAGGAATAATTAATAGGGGACTCCGTGAGTAGGAGATTTTTAATTATATGCTTGCTTGTCCCATATATGTAACTGAATGAAGGGAGGGAATGCTCTCTCCTGTTACTCAATTGATTTAACTGCCATCTCTTGGTCCTTAATGCGGATGGCTCTGAGGCAGCTTCTTGAACACAGTATGGGTCTTTCCTATTAACTTAACCTTATTTTACTGTAACTGAGTAGCCTTTGAAAGAGAGATAAGTTTTTCAATTATCAAATAAGACAACTAGGGAATAATGCTCGGGCGCCCTCTAGTATAAAGAGTTTCTATTTACAGGTTTTTGATAGAAAGTATGATTCTGACATATTTGTATCAAGTAAAAAGGTTTTTTCAAAAGCATAGATTCAACACCCAGTTCAATCTATGAAGGAAGGTTCAAACTCAGTAATATTTTTCCCTAAGATATAGGGATAATAAATTAGCTCAACTAGGGCCCTTGTAGGAAACCGTACAAAATTCTTGTATTAGCAAGCGTGTCTATCAGAACTTTCATATGATATACATACTCAAATATAGGCTCGTTTTTTGAGTCGAAACCAGGCAAAATTAAGAGGCCCCTCTAATTAGAAACTCTAAAAGACAATCATAATTTGTTTTTTAGCGGAGGCAGGACTTGAACCTGCGTTTTGAGATCATGAGCCTCATGAGTTGACCATCTACTCTACCCCGCGAGAGAATCTGTCAATAAAGTATACGCTTTTAAACTAGATTACTTAGTTATAAATTATTATTATCTAAGTGATTTTACTGATAAATGAATAGACTCCGAAATAAGGGATGAGGATCATTTGAAGCTTATAAATTATCACTTAAAAGCAAGCATCCGTCTAAAGTAGCTTTACTTACAGGATAACTTTTTCGCTTATGAGCCCCCGGTACTCAGTCCAATTCTTTATTACAGATAATGTAATAAGACATGAATTACACTTTGTAGTAGTATGGAACCCGCGTATTTCAGATCAAGAAACTCGTGAGTTGCCTATAATATACCGGTTTATCTGCACACCTAAACCCCTGCTATTTTGAGTAGCTTCAGCTTTATACCAAGCTTTTCATTAGAACAGAATTTCCTAAAGGATAGAGACGGAAAATATATTAGGTTAAAAACTGACAAGTTAAGCTAACTCCTTGTTTTTTCAAGAGTGTTTATTTATGAATTCTATTTTACTAGATTCTTACAGTACCTAACGCCCCTTTTTCAGTAAAGTAAGTAGCTCATAAGTATTTTACAAAAACCTATGTCGAATAAATCTAAAAAGATCTAGTTAAAATGAAAGTACCATCAAATTATAGAATTTCCCTTGTGATAAGCTCCCCTTTAAAAATGGACTCCTTTTCGCTATATATCTTGAATTACCTCCCTTTTATAGGTTTTGAAGAGAAGAATTAGAAATGCTAATTTGTAAGGGCGGGTACCCCTAAACAAAGAGTAGAAGCTATTTGCGCGAATGGTTTTCCTCCTTTAATTAAGTTAAGGGATATAACCTTGTTTAGGCTTGCTAAGGGGGCTCCGTAGGGGTATATTGCAACTTTTTTATATGAAAGTGTACTCGTTAGCTAAATTGATTGGTATATTTTGAATAATAGATAATAGATGAAATAAACTTTCAAGCAAAAATAAAAATAGGGATAACAACCAAGGGAGAGTCCTAAAGATAGAACATACACAATACAACAGTTATATTAGCGCATCCACTTTAACCTTAGTCATAAGAAAAGCCAAATTTTAATTAGTAACAAAAAAGACTAGACTTTCTTGTAACTACTGCCAAATAAGAAGTTCAGCTCCTAAAGAAAACTCAAACTATAAACTAGATACTTTATTTAAGTAGGGTACCGCAAAAAGAAGTATATGCTAATATTAAAGGTAATTTAGCTAATGTTGGGTTTAGTAAGAAGGAGTTCCTTAAGTTCTTACTTATATAAAAAAAGAATTGTTTGCATTAAAATAAACGAAAGAAATGGGAGATTTCATCGAATTTGCTTCCCTTTGTAAAAAGGGGACGCAGTGAACTAATAAGAATCGAGAATTAGAGGGGACCAACATACCTACTAATCTTAGAGCCTAAAAGAGATATAACAGGAGACCAAATTACCGCCTTAATACGAGGAGGTCCTCATAGCTAGAAACCCCTAAAACCCGCATTGTGGGTTTGAATTGAATGAGTACTTTCTGGGTCCAGCTTTTTAATACCGAAGTTAGAAAGGTAATCCAAGACTTACTTTACAATAATTTCGAAAACCGGATTCTGAACTTAACTCAGAAAAGGGCATTTTAAGGAAAAAATATGTAATTCTAGTGCTAGCTGTTGACATTCGTTATAAATTTGCTGAAGATGTTACTTGACTTAACTACTCTCATTCTTGGAACGCTAGCCTAACTTTAGAAAGTTTCCTTGGTCTTAGTTAGGAAATCTAACCTTACTTATTTATGAATAAGACTGCTTCAAAGGAATATAAAAACTATCAATCTATATAGGAATTTTATTTAAGGGCCTGCACTATCCTATTTTTATCTGATCGGATTTTGCTACTAGTCAATACAAGAAAGCTATTTATAGTTCACCTTAACTCAACCAGGAAATTGTCCACCTGTTTTTTTACTCATATCACTTATTTTCTATGTATGTACTTGAAAAGGTATAATTACTGGAATCCGTTATAGCTTACGAGGTTCCTTTTTGTTTATAAGTCCTATACGCTTAGACTAATCACTAAAAACCAAATTCTTATCTTAAGAAGCAGCAGCCGAACAAATAAAATATAGTTTGAGCCGCCAATCCCTTTTTTAGAGAAAACAAACTCCTCACTCAAGAATTGTAACTATATCTTACAGTATAAAAATGTTTATTTTTAGGTCAAGGAATTACTTGATAAATAGGAGCTGGCTAGTCTAGAATGAGTTAGGTCTTATACCGAAATGTAGCAAATAACGTGATTCGAACCCTCTTGAAAGATTTTAAATAAGGGGTACTTTTACTGGACAAGCATGCCTGAGCTATTACTAAAAAGTGGAGAGAAAAAACTATAGTTTACTACTATTATCTTGCAGCTAATCATTATCTATTCCTGCTTACTAGGTGTGTAGACTATGATCCACCGTGGAACTCTCAAAGATGCTGAATTCGGGATGCCCCCAATTACATAAAAAGTAAAAAGAAGACTCCTTACTCTATACTTAGAGTGCCCTCTTACAGGACTTTCCAAGAATCTCAGAAAGAAAACTTATTCTTGGTGTACAGCTCCGTAGGCAAAACATTAGGCTTTTCATTAAATAGTCGAAGGTTCAATCGCATGGATACGCACTTGCCACAAAACTGCTGCAGACGAATACTCGTATAAAGACAGATTCTGAGGAAGGATAACAAAAAGAAGTTAATTAAACAACGAATAACCAAAAAAACTTAACCCCTTGGGAAAGTCCTATTTAGAATCCTAAGACTCAAGTTACACGATAACTACTATATATTTCAATACTAAATTTAAAATTATATCAAACATATACCAACCCTTCAAGATATTCAAAGAGCGGCCTAATTTTAACTAATGTACCTTTTTTGTTTGTGAAGCTATATACAAAAAAGAATTTTTAGAGTACTGTACTTTGGCTTTAGCAGTTCTATGATTGCTTTAAGGTCTTTTACCTAAAATACGGGATACTTATACATTGACTTAGTTTTTAAACTTAGTTCTTATGTAATCTTAGAAACTCCTACATAACTTAGCTTTCTTGCCTTAAACCAAAATTGAAACTTACTCCGCGTATACTACTAAGCACTCAAAACATAAAAATGTTATAGAGTATTAAATTACCTATACCGTGTGTTCTCGGCTCTCTTATCCCCCCCAAAATACAAGCAAAACCATATTAACTATACTTTAGCTATAGAAAGGCTTTAAGTATGAAAACTACAACTCACCAAGATTAATAAAGGTATTCCTAATACAAGCGGTTCTATATAAACTAAACAAAGTAGTAAAACGTCTTTTTTAAGAAGCTCTATTTCCGAGCATACTGGATTTGAAAAACTGTTAGCCTAGTTACTAAACTCCTAACATCCCTAAGGAAGCCTTATTAGAAAGACCTAGCATAATTCCTGGTATGAAAAAACTGAGTAAGTCGGCGCTGAATATAAAATATCTATTATATAACTAAGAATTGTGGCAATATATATTTGTAATCTTTCACAAGGTTGACACTAACCAAGGTCTTTTTTGAAATATGTAAGCTAGTGGTTTACACCTTTCGTCTTTTATAATAGATTTTAGGATAAAGCTTCTTACTTTTTGTATAACTAATATGCAAAGATAGGTAAAATAAATAATTAAATATTTAAGAGTTACAGAATAAAAAAGCGTATTCCATCACTTCAAGGGGAGACTTGAAGGGCCATACTTTACAGATTATCTGTAAGTTTAATTTACTGGATTGAAGTTTAATTTGTAGGACATCCATATTGATATGATTATATTCAAGTAGTATAGAATTTTATCTAATCAGACGATTACATTACCCTTTATGATTTTAGAGACCCCGAGGGTTATAGGTGTGCTACCGGCTCTTGATCATAAATTCTTATAGAGTACCTTTCTTACTTATTCTGGAAAATATATACATAATCTAGTTGATAATACGCTTTTTTGTACACCTCATACTACTTTTAATTTGTCTATATTTTAGTCTAGCTATCCCACTTTTGTTAGGTTATACACAACTAACCCCGGATTCGTTAAAGTTAAAAAACTACCCTTGGTTTTTGTAGGTTTAAAACTTCTTTATGATTATAAGACCATTGATAAAGGTTTTTTGAAAGATTCTCAAGAGTCAGTAAAGAAAGACCGAGTTAAGTAATCTAAGGGATACCTTTTGGCAAATTAGTGAATTTATGAGCTGTTTTAATATAGTTAAATTATACTCGTAGTTTTTAATGTACCTAGTATAGCACTGCGGCAGAGTTAGGATGGGTATACTTAAGCAAATAAAGCTGGTTTACGCTTGGGGTATAGGTGTTGTTAGTATTTATTATCGTGTATAATAACTGGAATCGGTTCCAGAATAGAATTCTTAGATAAGGAACGACTAAGGAGTCCTTTGCCACAGCAATTGTAAGTTAGTAAATCACTCAAAATGACAATTGGAATCCAATTTTTCTCATTTATAAAGTGAACCTCTTAATAATTTCTAATGGTCAACTTGGAGATATCCAGACTACTTAACGAAATAAGTAACTGAGCTAGAGCATAAAAACTAGTAATGGGAGTTTACGAAGTGAACTGACAAAGGCAATCTTTTAATATAAATATATGACATCTAATTTATGACATGAGTAATTTAAAAGTATGGAAGCTGTTTTTTATTTCCAACTTATCTTTCCAGTTGCAGTTACTATAAAATATAGGGTGCGCATGGTTCATAGCGTCATCGAAAGCCCGATTAGAACTTATTCTTACTAAGCATTTAGTTTGGTTAGACTCAAGTTTTACTTTGGATTATTCTAGGTATTTTTATTTTTAAGATATATGCAGTATGGGTATTTATAATACCAAAATTTATTAAATGGTTTCTTTTAATATGATGTAAGACATCAAAGAACTAATCAGTAATTTAGCCCAATCTGTGTATAGAAAACAGAGCAAATAACATAACCATAGGAAATTAAGAAGTATTCCGTACAATCTAACTACAAGACTCCACTTATTGGAAGGGTTTCTTATATATGCATATAGCTGGATGCTTAAAACCACCGAATTTTCATAAAAAAGAAATATTACTTAAAGAACTCGCGATCTAAGAAGCATTGCTCTTTTTTTACTGCGGTTTTGTTATTTACTGTTATAATTTATTTCTTATTTTAGGGGTACCTTTCCCGGGATTTCCTCTTGGGTACCCTTTTTAGTTAATTTTATACTTTTAAGTATTTTCAGATGTCTAATTATTAGTAAATGTTCAGTACACAAGTTAGTTAGTTAGACATTAATATCAGAAACGCTTTTCGGAGCCCTCCGTGCTATTCTTTTGAAGATATATATTAAGTACTTTATCCTCAACACAATGTCTAGGAGCCCTTTATTTTTATGATTAAAAAGTATATACCAAGTTTTATAGAATTACTTTTTAATGAATGAAACAAAGAAGTTATACATTTGTACCTTTCATTTTATTCGCAAGAGAAGGGGCCTCCTAAAGAAACTTTAGCGCACTCGTTGATTTACAGAGTGGACATACAAAAAACTACGTAAAAGGGGGTATCCTGCTTCA
Organism: Pelargonium citronellum; assembly: GCA_036897665.1. Taxonomy (NCBI): domain Eukaryota; kingdom Viridiplantae; phylum Streptophyta; class Magnoliopsida; order Geraniales; family Geraniaceae; genus Pelargonium; species Pelargonium citronellum. The sequence continues at coordinate 33,738 of JAYMSZ010000007.1, forward strand.
CTGGACTATAGAATTTCTTCATACTAAACCTGATACAAAGTTATATATATATAAGTTAGAGAAGTACTTTTATGATCTTTACTAGAATACCTGTTTTCCTATTAATAACTTACAGTGAGTTCACCCTTACCTTTGTGGGGACAGTCGACTAAAAAGGGGGACCTGAGCTTTGAGTTATATCCCCCTCCTTGTAGATAAGATTTACTCAGTAATCAATCTAAACTCTATTAAGCTAAATTAAGATTATTATAAAAAAAAGGGTTTACTTTCAAAAACCCTTAACCAACTGATCCGGAATCCCGTTAACAAGGGGCCCCATCTCATAAAGTTATTATCGGGTTTAATTTATCTTATTTGTCCACAACAAGGTTACTTCCTTTTAATTGGTACCTAAATCTTAGCCCTTTATTCGGTTCCGTTCCAACAAAAGAAGTCTTTAACTAATTTATTTCTACATATTTTAATACGTAGTTTTAAAGTTCAATGAAAGTTTTTGAGGAAAGGGGCTGGAATAAAATTATTTCGTCGGAGACATATAAGTCTGCAAAAACTATATAACGTAGGTTCGAGTTATTCTTACTTTTCAAACATTAAGCACTTACGAAGGATTCGTGTTAGGTACTCAATTTATAGGTATTCTAGTCTAGCCTTGTGAATGAGACAGCTAAAAGTCCTTCTCAGCTCAAAAAGTACATCATTTACAATCTATCACAAAGGTCTTTGCTTTTAGGTGTTTAAAATTTCATTTTGTATTATGGGTTCGACTCGTACCTTGCTATGCTGTGGGCCGAGGTTTCCTTTTAGAAATGCTTGTGTTTTTCGCTTAAAGCTTCTATTCTATTTCTTGTGTAATTAATAACTGATGGAAGAGCCAGGTAGTAAAACACACCGATTCATAGGGATTTTTGAAAGACAAAGTCCCGCAGTTTAACTCTAAATAAAGTAATCATTTTGGACATGGTGATCCCTTTAGAAGCGCTTTTGTGTGATAAGCGGTTTCATGTGTGCTATTCATAAATTTCTTTGAGTCATTGTTATTTTAAGTTCTTCTCATCCGGACTTTTAGTCTTGTATAGTTGTTGGTTTAGTTATTCCTATCCTAGTTTACCTGGTTTTATATTATACGAATTTCCTTAGCTCTTTTAGTTAACTGAGTCAAGTAAATATAGGATTCTAGCCTCCTTCCAAGTTTGAGTTTCTATATAAATCAGGGTTTCGGAATAAACTATTTGAGTTATATAATAGTTTAAGGTTTACACGACCCCTTGAATCTCTGATTTCTTAGGGAATACTTAGCCTTGCCCGACTCTAAAAAGTCCCACGTTATTGTTTTATAGTGGGTATTCCTCTACGGCTGGTATCAACTGCTTATTTTGTACTCAGAAGAATTAAGTTTTATAAAACGAAGCTCTCCATTTTAGGTTTCCTAGTCCTTTAGCTGGGTTCTCGCTAATCTAGTCTAGTTTATATATTTTCGATTACTTTCTTTTGAATGGAATAGCTAAGAGAGGGTTATCTTATGGAACTAGTCAGCCTTATACCACATAATATTCTCAAATTCTACATACTTTCACAGCTACTTAAATTTAGTAATTTATCTTATACTTACGTAGGTTACATTTCACGGGTTTGTACAATAATAAAGAGTACCCACTCACTGGTTTAAGACATAAGGGAGTGTTTTCTGGTTAAACTAGAAGTTCCTGTAAAGAAAATACCAAAAAAGAACTTTTAGACCTAAACAAAGCTTACAGGGGAGCCCTTTTCAAACAATTAGGAATCCTTGTACGAGCAGGGAATTTTTACCTTCATGTGTCAGCCATCAGAATAATTTTACTAGCTATAAAATATATAGAAGCATCAAGCTAACCTTATTAAGTAACCTATTTCGTACAAACAGGAAAGCTGCCTTTCTTATTTGACTAATTCGGGGTTTCCCTACTTATAACAAAGAAGCTTTTTATGATTTATGGGATAAGACTCTTCTGAGTCTAGATATCTCTGGATACTTGATATATGGTAAAGCCCTTATGCTACTAAATTGTCAAAGTGCACCACTCTTGACTTTTAAAATATAAGATAAGGGGTCAAAATATAATGGCAAATGAAGCTTTTAAAATATAAGATATAGAAAATCTACAAAACTTGTTACGACCAAAAGATTACCTAACTATATAATGCTATAATGCTAAGTTAACCTTATATTTAGTATAATACCAGTAAGAAAGGTATCTAACCAAACTAGAATATTAAACGAAATCTAATTTTAAAAAGGCGCCTATGCCTGCTTCCTCGCTTAATCAACCCTGCGAAATGAGTATTGGATTTTAGGATTTAAACTACATTATCAAGAATAAAGAATAGGTTAGGTATAGGCTAGATAAATATTTAAGAAATGGAGGTCTCCTTGGTTTGTTATTCCGGTATATTAAAACAGGCCTACTCGTTAATAAATTAATGAGTTTAATAAGTGGATTTGAATCATTGGCCCCTGAGGGAGCCCTCTATATCTATTATTAGTTATAGAGTATTTTTAATGATTTTGCCCAAGGGTCTAGGAGAATCCTTTATCAGAATGAATATCCGTTTAAAAATGGTATCCCCTTTACTAACAAAGTAATGAGTACTCCTTTGTGTTTCACGATCAAAATGAAAGATATTGGGAAATAGCTCTGCGTTTATCCGCAAATCCTTGTAATAATAAGACATTTGAGTCTAACTTTTTATAACAAATTTTGGAATGCCTAGTACTCCGCTTTATATCTCGGATTTCATACAACCTTTTGATATTTACTTAATCCTGAAGTTCTATTCTTGTTATTTTGACAGTGGCCTAATGTTAACTCTAAATTGTAGCGAACATTTCTAATTTTTAGGCATTAGGTTTACCGATTTCTAAAAGAAAGGGTACTCTTAAAAAATATAAGAGCCCCCCAAGTTCAATAAAGTATATACCGATCAAGACTCTAAAGTTCGTATGTTAGAACGCTTGTAAATAGAATGGTATGTCGTCGGTTCAAGTCCCATTTACAGTTCAATTCTAGTACAAGAAATTTCTATTCTTATAAATTCTGAAAGGTTTGAAACTAGGGATCAGCAACCCGCCCTATTAACTTAAGCAAAACTCGATTTATTCAGTAAAGTGTTTTTAATTAGTCTTACCTCTACTTATAAGAATTAATACTCCTAACTACTTTTGGTACATGAAATGCACCTTAACTATAATTTGTTAAATAACGCCTTATTGTTTACAGATTAAGAAAGAACACCCCTTTTATAAGAAACGGAGAACTTCTAAATATAGGAATTCTCTTAGGTTTTACGCTTCATAAAATTATTAATTTTACTTTTATTTGACTTATTCTACTAACGATTCTCGAATTGTATATATAGCTCAAACTTCCTACTTAATTAAGTTTACCCCCTTTATTTATATTAGACTATTATAGACTTCTATTTTTATTATCTATTTACTATCTAAAGTCCTACCTTTTGAGAGAGAGTTTTTTGGATATTTGTTTCAGTAAGAGTGTTCCCTTGTTTTTAGCAGTCTAGCTTAGCAAATTGATGTGTAATAGAATATAGATCTCAGCGGATCGCGAAACTTCGAACAATCCTAATGTCTAAAAGTGAATGACAGTGCTTCCCGTGGCTCTATTTCACGAGGGTTTATCAGAGGTCTTATAGGATAGACTGCTGCGCCTAGCTAGAGCCTATGTCTGAGACTTTGCAGAACTAAAACTGTCTATAACTTCATTTTGATATTTTACTCTAAAGCATTTTGTCTTAAATTTTGCAAGGAATCTCTTGTTAGATCATTAATTCTTGTCTGGCCGATTACCCTTAAGATCCTAAAACTCTAATATCTACCAAACAGGACGCAAGAACCCTTGTTGTAAAGGCAAAAGAGACTCCTCGGAGAATTTTAGATTGAACTGGGGGATAACTCTATATAAGTGATTAGATTCCTTAGTTTTCTACAACAAATTCTGTCAAGAATTGCACTCTATGTTATTTATGCTTCCTATTCTTTTACTAGTAGCTCTATAAAAAGTTCTTGGACCTAAAACTTACCTCTTTGATACAGGGCAACTTCTATCCTACCTATATGAGTAAACATAAGTAAACACCTTTATCTAAAAAGTAATTACTCTCAAAAGAACAATCTAATAAGCAGCTAGTAGAAGGTCCAGTTATTTTTAACTTTTTACTTATCCAGATATACGAGATCGGATTTCACATCATGATTCAGTAAAACTTAAGATAAAGTTCCTTTTCTAGTTTTACATCCATATATCCAGATTCGAACTGCCGATCCTGCGGCTTTTTGTGGTCTAGTCAATCGAGCTCTATGCGCCACTTACCAAAAAAAACTAAGCACTTAGATAAGTGTTCTTGAATTTTACGTCTATGAAATGAAAATTACTTTGTGTATGGTATAACATTATTCCTCTTACTCTTAAAATTTGAAAAGGTAGCTTCGAATGGGACACTTAGAACATATAAAAGTTGAGTGTTTAAGCGGAATTGCGGAATTATTCAGGAACAAGACTTCTAACTCGTGGGTGGAGTTAAAAATATTAAGGAAAGCGAATACTTATATGCGTATTAAATTAATGAGATTGGTTCTATTACCAGCTTTTGATAAAGGGGTCTTTTTTGGTTTAAGAATTACAATACTGAGTAAATAATTTGTGGGTCTAGATTTTCTTTTAGTGTATTGGTTCCTTTGTAACCTCTTTTTTATAGTAACAAATAGATAAGTTTATTGCCTGTGAAGTACTAGAAATCTTATGAGTTTACCATTGCAAATTAGAAAATTTCTGAAGTGGTGGTAGGTTCAAACTCTCTTGTAAAGTTTTCTTATATTTGAACTTATGAAAGTTTTGCTTTATCGATGGTTTAGTTGACATACTGCATAATTAAGCTCAAGGCCCCTTTTGCAGTTCGAACTATACTCAGAAAAAGCAATCACTTAACTTGGATCTCATTATGATTGGGTCTTTTACTTACTGTTACCTTAGTAATACTCAATACCTATTAATTTGAGTATAGTTTAACCTCAATCAGTCTAGTAGTGAACTAGTAAAGATATTAAACAAGAGAAATCCCTTTTTGGTTTGTAACGGCAGTAAGTTCTGAATTCCTGATATAGGAATAACTAAAACTGGACAGTTGTTAAGGAATTCTTTGGAAATAGAAAAGTCATAGGATAACTTACCAAGACAAGGCATTAATACACAAAGATGATATATCATATCACTATGGGTGCTTTGAGGTTTATTTTGGAAACTAGACTAGAGGGGTTTTTACTATTTCTTTTTTCTTCTTTTTGACTAAATTAAAGTTAAGTGATTGCTTTTTCCCGGTGTCCCCTTTTATACGTACTCAAGCTTCAAAAGTACCTATGCGTACACATATAGATAATTGAAAATACTTTCTACGCCCATAATTTAATAACTAATTACTTTTTCTACACTTATATATAGTTTAGATAATAACTCCAAAATCTTTCAACGGAATATTATCATGATTAAGTACTTGACTAAAGGAGTGCCGCATTAAGATCACAGTTTCTCTATTCGAATATGACAGCTAGGCTAACGAATCTTCAGAGCCATGATACAGGGTCTTTATTTCCTACGATTACAAGGGAACTTCGGTGAATTGTCGCATATTTAAAAGCCTTACATAGTAGTATGTAAAATGAAGAGTATAGTGTAACTTTTACATTTGTCCTCGGCTTGAAGCAGGAGTTCCTTTTTTCTTTTAATTAAAGAGCGGTCCGAACTAAAGTAAACTCTGAGAAAACCTTTCAAAGTAGTCGTGATGCTTATAGACAACATCATATAAAAATATGACTATTAGAAAATCTTATCTATTTAACCTCTTTTTGTAAGTTTAACAAAAAGGATAGGAAAAATATACGTAAAATAGAAGTACTGCCTTATAAATATTTCAGATGGAACTCTAATCTAAAAAGAAGGAGTCTTTTATGTAGTGATTGCATATTGCCAAAGAACCTAAGAGCTTCTCCTTTATATCTGTATCAGGTCTTCAACGCGGAAAACACAAAAAGCATTAACTATATTATGGTTAAGTCAAAATATCAAATATACCTCGACAAATTAAGGTCTTTTGAGAAAGAATTCTATTTAGTCAAATAGGTTTTTATAAGTTTTCATTTGGTTTGGAAGGCTTCGTAGTTTATATCAGGAGCTGAACTTACTCTATAGAATGGAATAAAAAAAGTAAAAAACCTAAGCTAGGCATCTAACCTAAGAAGGGGATCCCTTCGTTGGGGATTCATCTATGCTTTAAAGCTTTTTTGTTCTAAAAATCCCAAGTTTTTTGAGTTCTGCTGATAAGTGCTCTAAAAGGGGTCTCCTAGAGGTAGATAAGGCCCCCGTTCCTAGTTTTATAGGCATTACTTATATTAAATTTTATAACCTATAAATTAAGGAAAGATACTCATCAAAGTGAGACCCGTTGCACTCTAGGAGCTTTACCAGAGCAGTTAAGAATAAAGCGCCTTAATTAAGTAAAGCAAAAGCACCTTTCTAATACCAGCTAAAAGTCTTACAAGACTAGCCTTAGAAAACTTTCTTACAACTTCAAAATTATGCAATGGAACAAGAATTTGATTTAGGATAAACTTTGAGTAACTTCTAATAACAAGCGGATTCGAACCCACTTTTTTAGAAGTATGCATTCGGCGTCGTTCCAATCCATTTTCTAAAGTTTTACCAGGATAATATATTTTCTAGTGAAGAATTAAAGATTCTTATTATGTAAATATGAAACGAATACCCTTGTTTCATGGGACAATTTGTTATGGGCCTTGGATAAGGGTTTTCTAATATCAGAAGGGGGAGTAATTCATTAAGTAAGAATTATCTTTAACTCTATTATAATATTATACTTTAAATGAGCTCTAAACTGGGATCTACGGGGCAGTTTGTCGGTAAGAAGAAGTGTATTTTCATAAGCTTAGGAACTTAGGATTCTTTTTTGATAAAAAAAGGATGCTCAAAAGACTTACTGTTTTCTTTGGTATGATCCTGTAGAGTTAGTAATTTATGTCACTTGATAGTACTCTTAGGAATAGCAAAAAAGTTCTAATGATTTTAAATTGAAAAACCTTTTCCAAAAAACCGCTTTTGAAAGCCCCTACCCACAAACGGAAGATCTCGATTTGAATTGAAAAGTAAAACCCTAAGAAAACCTGTTATAAAATTGTATTCACTACTACTCATTTATTTGAAGCAAAAAATGTAATACTTATTACAAAAAAAACAATCCAATTTCTGAAACAGAAAATTTAGATTTAGAAGACCTCTCTTATTTACCTTATACACACCTTCTACTCTTAAAGAAATTCTACAAAGCAACCCTTAATTTGTATTACATAATATCTAGAGGAGAGCTTGGCTTGATAACAAATAAAATATTGAAAGGACTCGCTTCCACAAATTAGAGTAGTAGTAAAGCTAAATCCCTTAAACACAACTTATAAGAAATTTCATCTAAAAAGTTAAAAACCTCCACGAAAACTTACAACCTTATTCTCTAAATTCTCAATTACTAAACTCCTGAACCGGCAAAAGTAATAACTTGCTTTAAATTTACTTATACGACTTACTTGAAAAAGGTTAAAACCCAAGCGCCAATTTATTTAAGGATTGCTTACTTTGCTTAATAGTAATTAGGAATAGTTGACGAGATTTAACAAAAACTAGGTTTCATTATAGAGGAGGAGGTTAACTTAATTATTTTAAGACTCTACTATCTATTTCCTAAAAACGGATATTTCCTTTTAATAAATTTTACGAATTTGAAAGAATTTATTGTAAATTACTTATTTAGTGATTCTTTTTTCTTGGCAGTTTAGAAAGTTAAGAATTTGTATAGTACTTATTACTCATGCACTTATTGCAGTTCCAAAGTAAAGTTAAATTAAAGAGTTCCTTATTTATTTTATTAATAACCTCGATATATATATATTCGAAAATGTACTTTAACTAGTCTTAGATTTGCTTTCTTTTAATAATAAAGAAATTCTAGCTAAAATTAAGGTAAGGGTAAATGTTTATTGTACAATATAGTTTTACTTATATTTATTTATAATTGCAAAAACCTTTATATATGAGCCGGCACCAGAAAAAAGGGTAAAGTCATCTAATATAAAGCAGTAAGTGCCCGCAAGAAGCTGTATTTTTTAAAGATTTCCTACTAGACAGAAAGGGTTTTGATACTAATAAACCCGTGTTAATTTATGCACTTTTTTCGATCGAAGAACTCTCAGGCCCCTTTAATTAAGGAATTAGGACTTAGCCATTCAAAAAATAGAGAGTCTAAAAGAAACCTGTTCGAAAGAGCTTTTATAATATTTTGTGTCTTTATAAGCTTCCTTTCCTATTGAACTTGAGGCTTCCTATTCTTAAATTGAATAGTATAGATAGAGAATCTTAGGTAGAATTTGTATAAAGAACTCTTTATAGTAACTTAGAATAGAGATAGAGGAACGAAAGATTTCAAACAGACTACTTTATTAAGACAAGCAAGCCTGACCTCCCTATTTTCATAATAGGCATCCAAAAAGGGGTTCCATTTCTAGGTAATTAAAAAGGAAGTAACATACATAAATATAATAAGGTCTTTTTCTGACTAATGCCCTCTAGTAGAATCTGTCACTTATAATAAAGTTTTATAGCAAATTTCTCCATCTAAAACCAGCCTAGTTACTATTTGTTCTAATTGAGAGATTTCTGCCATTGTTGTTAAATAAATTCTTATATAGTGATATCGTGAAAAGTACTTCTAATATTACATATAACTCTTACGACTAAAGATAAGAAAATAAAAAAAGGGTTTGCCTTATGTACTCAATGCTTATGCCTTACTTGTCCTTAATCTTTAAAGAGGAGCTAGTTAACAATAGAGCTATTATAAACCCCAAAAGGAGAGAAATCACTTGTACCAAAGTTTAGTTTCTGTGTTTTTGTATTAGGAATTGTATGAAATAGATATAGATCCAGAGTTGAAGGGGGGTCCCCTCCACTAAAAATAGGAGTCATTTTAAAGATAAACCTCGTAAAGTATACAATTTAAGTAGGGCTAAAACATACAACCATAAATATAAATAGTTAAAGGATTCTTATTTATCCTTTAAAATACCAGAATCTGAATATTGAGATAGTCAATTCAATTTTTTGATATATCTATCCGTTTAGGTAGGGGAATTCATCCCGAAAAAGGAGCCACTTATTCAATAATGTTATATAATCATTACTTTCTTTTTAATATTAAATATTAAATCTAATACGAAAAATGCTAATGAATGCTCTCCTTTTTATCCGGATATTTTAGATAAGATATTTCTAAACCTAATAGAATATTGAAAGCGTGCAAAAAGCTTTTGGTAGGAGATAAAAAGCACACGTATATCCTTACTAAATTATAAGAGAGTTTTTACAATTAAACAAAAGTGAACCTAAGAGTATCTCGTAGTTAGAACGCTAGGTTTCCTTGCGGGGTTTGTGGGTTTGAACCCTCTCTATATAGGCAAATAGGAAGTTTTTTTATTATAGAGATAATGCTATCGAGTGTTCACTATTTTTTCTAAAAGGTTCCGCTTATGTTATATAGTACATCCAAGATAAGTCCTCTCGCACACCATTTATAAAGATTTTAAATATAATCTAATTTAGCTAAGAAATTCTGGTATCTTCTATCTAAAACTGTAAGAAAAGCCTCTCACTTACCGAGAGAATGAAACCAAAGCAACCGGAAACTCTTAAGTAAGAAGCTTCTCTAATCTAAAAACTAGAATAGCCAACTCCCTTTTAAAGAAACCTGGAAGAAGAAGAAAAAGGGAAACTATGGCTAAAAGTACTAGGAGATTTTCTTTTTATTTAGCCCACAAATTTTCATTCAAAGGTCCTTAATTGTTAAAAAAGCTTCCCGGCAGCCCCCCCTTCTGGAGCTAACTAAGTTCTTAGATTCCCGTTCAACATTAAATCCCAACTATACTGATCAGAAAAATACCTTTAAAGAAGTCCTTTTTTCTTTAGTTTTGTAAGGGTTACTTATAGCCTTTAAAACCCCCGGAATACAGGCCGGATGCTCTTTTTCTCAGTTAGAGCAAGTATAAGCCCACCCCTTTATTGGATGAAATTCCGTAAGTACCTCTTAAAAACGGAACGCCTTATCCTTTGTATATTTACCCTACGTATTAACTGCTCCACAGATGCCATGGAATATACTGCTTTTACCATACAGTACTTATTGGGTTTCCTTATAAAGATATGAGAATTGCTTTCAAAATGGGATCCCTACTCCAGTATTTTTTTAGTTATTTTTATTCTAGAATCTCTCAACTATTAAACCTTGAGATTTTTGGGAAAGTCCTTCTACAGCCAAAAAGAGATCTCATTTTCCGGGTTTGCTTTGAAGCCCCTAGCTGTATAAAAGCATTTCTGAGTAATTATCAAATTTCATTTATAATGAATAAGCCCCAATATCCTAGTTTGAGGGATTGCCTTACCTTGAAATAAGAATCTATGTATAGTAAAATCCTCATTTTCGAGAGGCAGTATACGCGGAAAAAACAAAAATACCTAGAATTATCTCCAGTTAGCCCTTGCCTACTTAATAGAAGGCGGACCGTAAACTATAAAACAGAATAGACTTTCATAGCTCGGTTGGGTAGTATTTAGGGAAAGAGAATATTTAAGACAGTCTAAGACTAAGAGATGTGGTATGTATCTAATTATGGAAAAAAACCCCCTTTATAGTATAGAAAACAGAAGTCTTGTCGTTCTCCGGAGTGATGGGGTATTCCCTTAACAACGTTGAGTTAGCAAATAACTCAGTCTAGTACTTAAAAATTCCAAGCTATCCGGTTACCCCCCCAAAAAATGAAAGGAAATCTAGTAAAGATTTATACCCCTGCGTAAAAAGAGCCTTAGTTATTGCAAGCCTTACGCGCACTAGAGGAAAGGATATAGATACCCGATCCGAATTCTAGCTGGCTCACAAGACTTCCTATTTGACGTGTAAAAAGTAAGCAGTTCGTAACTAATTTCTCGAGAAGATTCCTGGTAGAATTTTTGAAAGTGACTTTTTGGCTTTGACTTATATTGTATCTAAAATGGGCTTACGTTTTCCTATTTTTCGGAGGTCTAAAACCAGAGGTAAAATGGAAGTAGACCTTCAAAGTAAGGGGTTTCAAAGCTTGCGCACTCACATAAGAGTCCTAGACCTACCCCTTGATAAGATTTGGCACTATTGACCTGCAGTCTAAGTTAGAACCATTTTTTCTTTCATATAACGTATTTTTTACTCTTAAGGAGACTCCAAATATTAATATATTATCTAATCCACGCATCTACCACAAACTTCTTAGATTAGACACCTGGGACTTTTTGACTGCTTTATTTAACTTCCAAGAGGACACTGAAAAGTCTGCATTAACCTATATTTCTTGTACTACTAATATAGCATTGCTTAACCCGTTTTAAGGATAAAAATAACAAAGACAAGTTGCTTTGTAAAGGTGTAAATAGAGACGCACATTAAGGGGCCCCTTTGATTCCAAGGAATAAATTTAAGCCAAAGTTAGTGGAATAATTGCTAACCCGAGTTTTAGAATGACCTCAAGAAAGTTTCCCTTTTATGATTAAGTAATCTGGACAATCTGACTAGGCATATACCGAGCAATAGTCTAATTATAATTTATAGTATTTTTGTATTTATACCCTTTATTTTTACTTTTATTATCCACGGAACCGGGTATTCCGAGTAAGAACTCTGCAACTCCCTAAGTGGGGCTTTTACCGATTAGAACCCCTAATGAAAGGTCTGTCATATCAGAATTACCTCTTTGCTATAAATATAGAAGTTGATCAAAAAACTTTCGAAAAGAAAGATAACGACTTGGTATTTAACTTATTAGATAGAGTTTTGTGTAATTTTAGAAGCAATACTGTTAAGACTCTCCCTCTGAAAAAAAAAGAGTAATTCCCTATAGTTAGAACATTTAAACCTCATAAGTTACCACCGGGATTCCTTATTCACCCTCTATTCAGCGAAGCTTCCTAAAAATAGAGTATATCCTGCACTAATAACCGCATCTACATAACATATATCTTGTCATTTTGTCTATATTAAGTACACAGTATTTTCCACTCTTAGTAGTAAGAATTCCCTGTGATTTAACCCGACCCTTTCAGAGTCTTAATCCGCTAAACTTCATAAGCCTTAAACTCCCCTGGGCAAACCTAAATTGTGAGTAAAAAAACTTCCTTATTATTGGTTTTACTTTCTCTCTCTCAGCTCGCACCTATCCAGCTTTCTGCGATTACTCCCGAATTCCTAAAGCGGGGACTTTATTAGAAGATAATATATATATAAATAAACCTTACGAATCCAGTATAAATTCTCGGAAATTTTAGCGCAAATAAAAATACTAAAGTTATAATTCGTTTTCGTTTTACACCTAAATTCTGGGAGGTTATCCAAAAAATTTCTGCTAAGCAAAATCCTATTTATAAAGAAAATAAGGAGACTTATTAACGTAAATGCCGAGGGTTCCTAACTCAGCAATTAAAAAAGTAGAAGCACAGAATTTGATAGCTCTGAATCGTAATATTATAAAATTCTAATTTTTAATCCAAAAAACAAGATCAAGATCTATAAGGACTTTTAGCGCGTAAGAGGTAATTTCGGCATGTCCCTCTTTAATTTTGTGCATACTTTTACTCTACGTCTACTGTATTATTAGAAAATGTCTAGCTGTATCGTTAAGATAATTTTTGCAAAAGTCATAGTACTTTAGCCTTTATTAGTACTTAAAAGTGCTTTCCATAGGATTGTAAAACTCTCCGTACCTGCTCTATCTATGTGTAAAAACTGCTGAAGAAGAGTGAATAGCTCCGCAAATCTAACTAAGTAAGAGTCTTTGCAGGAATAATAAAACTTAAAAACTTATTTGAAAAAGGAAGTATACTCGTTTGATAGAAATCCCCTAGTTTTTTTAGGAGTGCATTGTAAGGGTAGCTCTTCAAAATTAGGCACTTCCTTGGATTAAGGGGAATAGTTCTACCTCCCTTATATAAATATAAATTAGATTTACTATAAAAACTCGTTATTAGTTATATGTTTCACACATAAAGGTTTCCGGAGTAAGAGAGCCAAGAAATTACCACTAATATGAGAAGCTTTATATAAGATTTTTATATGAAAAGCGAGTACTCCAGGCCCTGCCGAGTACAAGGCAATCCAATGAATACCTTTAATCAGCGATCCTAGTCTTTACCCTGCAGCCCAAGTATAAACTTTAAATTAATATTAGGATCTGGCTAATAAACTAGGGTACACCACTAGAAAGCAGAGAAGTTTTTTAATCCACTAAAGCGTGATATTATTAAGAGTGACTGGCTTTACGTTCAAACGCTAATCGGGTTTGATTGCTAGGACTGTATCACTAAAGAATTCCGAGGTGAGATTAGGAAAATATTTTGAGATATCCCTTAATTTTTAGATTCGATTATTTCATTGCAGTTTATACTTTCGAATAAGAGGGTTCGAACCTATAGCTTTTTTATACATGAAATCTCTTAATTAACCTAGTTTTTTAGTTTGATATAGATCAAAATTATACTTTTGATCCCTAACTAATTTGTCAAGGATTCTTCTTACTTTCTTTTTATTGGTATATGATAGGTATCAAAATCCTATCTTATATTATCACGCGGTTTTTTATCCTATTAGGATAGTAAACTTCATAATATGAAAGAGGATTCTTTTTTACAAACACAACACACAATTCTTATCCAATCTCAAATACTTCTTTTCCTTCCTTCTAAAGTTCTATTTTGATCCAAGGTAAGAGAAAACACGCTCGTAGATATCAAGAAGTTACTTTTTAGTATACATAAACTATACAACCAAGCATTCGCTGCAAAAACTTTCTTGCAAATATTATAAACTTGTTAGCCAAGTAATAGGGATTAAAATTGTGTGAGATTAGACTGGAAAGTCTAGGAATAAGGACTGTGAATACAAGAAGACTTATTTTACAGATATGGAAAAGTACTCTATTTAAGTGATTCTGGATTCCTTGTTTTCTAAATAGACTCATTTTTTAAATACCTGTAATACTGGTATTATCTTACTAAGGCCTTTACTAGCACTAGAAGCTTAATATACTTTTCCCATCTGGAAGTAACTTAGTCCTGAAAAAAATAAGAGAAATCTACAAAGTTTCAAAATACAGGGGATCCTGACAATATTTCTTACACAAATGCTCTGCGTATAAACTCTAATATCTTCTCGTGAGTGCCTAATGTAAGCCTGAAGTCTTCAATACCACCATCCTACCGAGTTTCCTAACAGTTTTTTACTTGTATTGTTTAAACCCAAGTAAGCAGTGCAATGCCAATTTTTAGGAATCCTAAAACATCTAACTTATTTACAAAAATATATAATACACTTTAGCTCAGCTGGGGTAACACATGACCCATGGGTAGCTCTATACTTTTAATATGAAATTTATGTACCAAATTCCTGGGTACCCTAACCTATAATAGGCAAAATAATAACTAGCTAAGAGGGCTTGATCGAAACCTTTGTTATAGCGGCTTAAACCCGAGTAGGGGTCCTTATACTAAAACAAGGGTCACATTAAAGGGACTCTTAATCAGATTGAAGTCCATGAAGTATAAGATAATTTAAAAAGAGTAAAATCCCCCGATCTATTCGACTATTACTGACTGTAGAAATTCTTTTTTCCGCTAGATTTAATCAAATAGGAAGTCCTTGGCATAGTAAAACTTATCAGAATAGAACGGAATTCTAAAGGAAACCTTGGACCAGTATATGGGGCTGGCGATAAGACCCCGAAGAGGTGGATTTCTTCTTATTTAATACTCGAGAATTTTAGTGCTTATTTCGGTACCAAAAGTTTTGTAACTAAATGCGAATCCTTTTGAATGCTTACTCGGGCACTTTGTAAAATTAGGACTTTTTTTTGTCTATTAAATTCTGGAAATCCTCAACTACTTTATAGGAGACCACTTAAAGAGAAAGGTTAAGTTTTATCCGACTGCAAAAAGCGTAAACCAAGGTACTTGCTTTTTTGAGCTAACATTATCAAACTGCAACTTTCATAAATTAGGAACTAAAATCTTAGAATTTACAGATTAATCTTTAAGCTTTCGATCTGTTGGTGAAGCAGTCTTAGGCTTTATTGGAGATATTTGTTCATAATAAAGTTTTTTACTAATGTTTATTTAAGAGCGAGCCGATTCGAACCTTTGCGCACCACTGTCAAATTCAGGTACAACGGATAAATGTCTTTTTGAAGACAGAAGCTTTAACTTGGAATACTAAGGGGATTTAAGGTAGAATTTAGACCTATTATATACTCCTTACTTTTTGACTCAATACTTGAAAAACCAGTGAGACGTAAACCATGCCAACAGCATTTTTATTTCATTTTAAATAGCTACAACATAATGTGAAATTATAAAACTTTGTATTTTAAGGGTTGAGTTCCAATATTCCCAGGTATTTGAATTTATTCTTTATTAACTCCTGAACCTTAACTAAGGCAAGGAAAGTGTATATGGAGGAAGAAATTAATTCATTAAAACTTTGAGTTACTAAAGCACCCTTTATAAGTTAAGAGTTTTAGTTACTTAGCCCAATATATCGACAAGCTGGTGTTAACCTTTAAGTAAAGTTATAATAGGGCTGCTTAGCTCTCATCCTGAAGTTATAAACTTACATAAAAGCAAAAACTTCACGCTTTACCTACTTAATAAAGCTCCTATTTAAGTTTATGTTTTTCTGAAATTAACGAGATAAAGATATGCATTAAGTTATTATATGTCTGGGTTTCTCCTTTCTTTACTGAGAAAAGTATAGCACTTAATTTGAATGCCGCCCCTTGAACAAGTGTTCTATAAGAGCTCTTTGACCTATAAACCTTAAAAGCTCTTCCTCAATACTAAAACAAAAATTTACTTAAAGTTATGACTTAAGGTTAAAAAGAAAAAGAACGCTTTGAACTAATCAAATATAACTATAAAGTAAAACCTTGTAAACATATAGTTTAATGCCCCTAGGTTATCGAGGAGGAGTTGAGTGTCTTATTCTAATATTTTAGGACAGTATTCTTAAAAAAAAGACTTATCCAGATATAAAAAAGTACCGCCTAGAGAAGAAGCTTAAGAAACATTAATTTATAACTGGGATTGTGTAAACTTGATTTTTGAAGGAGTAAGCTTTCCTTATTGATATTATTTGGTTTATACTTGCACTTAAAACGAGGTCTAATTTTGAGTACTACTCTAAAAGGTTCTTTTTAAACTTACTAATTTGAAAATTCATAGGAACTTATACGAGCCTTATATTACTACTTCGTTAATTTTTTCTACTATAGGGGGATATAAAGCCCTAGCTTCCTAAACCTAATTAGAGCCGCACACACCTAAATAAGTGTGATATAAAACTTTAAGCTTTTTATACATCTATATAGTTTTCTCGATATTTAAGTACATAAGGTCTACTTACTATAGACATACACTTCAATTTTAAGGTAGTAAAGCTCCACAAGTCCTTTATCGATAAACAAATAAGGATTAGATCTAGTTTAGGGTTACCTTTCTTCTCTAAATTTTAAATCAAAGAGTATGCTTCCCTAGGGCCTCGGTAAAATTAAAAAAGTCTTCAGATATGCCCATATTAACTGCCCGAGAATACAGATAAAGGGGAGCTACTATAATTTATACAACTTCCTCTAAGACTATAACTGAAGGTAGCTCCGCATTAAAAAGCATTGCTTTTATACCTTTAAGTTTACAAAAAGATAACCGGGATTTAAGTAATGAGGGCTCCAATATTCCACCTTGGTCCTCAGAACTCGAGAGCGCATACTAAAAATTCTTTTTTAAATAAGTTAGAAAATGTAAAGAAAAGCCTATGCATTCAAGGAACTTTAAACGTAAAGATCTAAAAAGGGACTTAAAGCGCGTGGTTATATAATATTCTAAAGAGCTAATAGCTACTAAAGGAACTCCTCAATCTAAGTGTATATTAAAAACTCTGTTATTTAAAAAATTCAATAAGTGAGTCTAGAAGATGTAAAATCTATCAAGAAAAGCTAAAAGGGCTTATTAAAGTTAACCAGGCACACCCCTCTATATCTTAGAAGGAGAAGGGCGCGCTTAACCAAGGTTGTGTGGAAGACACTTATTTGTATACATTATTAGACGTTCAAGAAGGTTTGGATAAGTATAGGACAACCGGTTCGGGTATACTACTAAAAAAGGGGGTCTACTATTAACCTTTTTTTTTCTCGTTTTAGACACAGCTAACGCTGATTGGAATCAGAATCTTTTTTATTCTATTTAAATTTAAAAAACTCTTACTCGGAAAACAAAAACTTCTGTCGGCTTTTCTGTTTTAAAAAAGGGATATACAAAACCGTAAATCCCCCTAACATTTCTCCTCAAATCCTTATGAGGGGAAACCCAGAGATATGGGTCTTACCTTGTATGCGCTGGAGCTCCCTATTATAACTCATACTCTGTTTCAGCACTATTCTTTGTTGACGAGAGTCTTACTCTATTTATAAAAGAAGTTTTATGGAGTTTCTTGAGGATTTTGAGAAAAGGCATTCTATACACTATGGTATTCTTGTATGAGAATGCCTAGTAATACAAGGGTGCATCTACTGCAAGGGAAGGTCATACCAAAACGGAACTCCTTCCTTTTTAACTATAAGTTTAATAGTAGCTGTGCACTTTAGTAAGAAAGGATCCTCTTTCTAGAATGGATACGATTTTACCTATCCTACTTTTGAAAATTTTAAAGGAGTAAAACTTTCAATATGCTATAACCTAAATAAAGATAACACTCCGCATGCACAGCGTCTCATACCAAAAACTTAGTAGAGGGTAACCTGAAACAGTGGACTTTTCTTTACCATACTGAAAGAAAAGCATGAGATTAGGAACAACCCGCCTTGTTCTATAATTCTTGAGTGTTTAGTTCCACTTATTATTACTTTCTTCACAGGGTCTTCTGAAAGGCGCTGGTCAGCATTTCTTGTCATGATTTAGTAAAAAGCTTGATAATTTTATTATGTCACACCGACCCCATGGATAAAAATACCCTGGGTTTGAATCCTATTGCTTGAGTATATAAAAATGATTTTAATTAAATTTCTAAGATTCACTTCAACAAGATTAAAATAGAAGTAGAACACGAAAAAAGGGAACTAAAGAAAGATGGTTTCAGATGCTAATAATAGAATCCTCAACTAGTGAGCCATTTCTGGAATCCTCACTTTGTATTTCTTAAGTATAAGTAATATAAGTACACATCTGAGGAGGACTAGGGGCTCTAGTAAGGAATCTGGTTTAATATTTGAAGGGTTTGTTAATCTGATAAGGGCTAATAGGGTTTTATTATAGACACTAAAGTTGCTTTTCTTAGAGAGCTCGGAAAGAGTCTGCTTTTAAACCCCGGATGCTACCTTTCCTACATTTTGAATTGTTACACAAAGGGGTTTCTCTTATAATTTCTCCTTTTAGTGACGTATTTTACCCCTCTGGGTGTAATATTAAAAGCTCTTAAATAACGAAGGACCTAAGTACTCTACAAGATTTAAAAAGAATAACTGTCTTCTCACTTGAAAAGGCTTTCCTACTTTCTACCTATATGATCCATCTAGGAATTTCTAAGGTATTACAACTAACTCCCAATTATATCTATATTAGAAATCTTGAGACTGACATACTCGAAGCGCCCTTTTTTATATTTCCCAACACAAGGGTCCTGTGCTACAAAAAGGCTTCTATGTATAGCAATTCTTTAAGTTGTTAAACCCTTAACTGTGCCTCTAGTTTATTCTACTTTTAAAGCTAAAAAGTATAAGTTTGTCTTTATAGTTTAGGTAATTAAATCTCGGAAAGACAAGAGCTGAACCTTATTAGGAATCCGGATATATAGAAACTCTTGTTCTTTAATTGTATTTTAGATGTCTCGAGTGTAAAGAAGCAAAGCAGGTTCTTATTCAGAGGCAATACCCGTGAGTTATAAAAGGGTGTTCTTTAGAAATATTCGAGGAATTTAAGTCGATGTAACACAAGTTTAAGAAAATTAGGAGGCATCTACTTATAGTAGCAAAAAGAAGAGCTTTCTAACTGACTAGAGAAGGTCCTGAGATCTTTAAAGCAATTCTATTAAGGATCCCTCTTGAGAGTTTTCTGTACTTAGTACCAGGATATAATGTAACTTTTCCAAGAACTCTTGCTATAACGAAATATAGTAATAGTAAATAAAGAGCAAACTCATTAGCATAAAATTCTATAAGGTTCATATATCAGGAATGTCAATGTTCAAACTACATCGGGTTAGAAAAGAAGTCAATAATATGATATAGATAAATTAAATACTATAATATCCCTAAAGAAAAGAGTTAGTTCACAAGCAAAGTTTTCTTATGGATCCCCCCGTAATTGAAAGATGTAGAGCTCTATTAAAGCCCCTTTATTAAGAATCCCGGTACATAATTAAGGAATCTCTTACAACGTCAAAAATACAATTAAAATAAGAGCTTAGGAAGCAAGATATCAATTACTGTTAGGAAAGAAAGAACTCAGGGTTGCCTTGCTATGGAAGCTTTAAAACCACGAAAACCCACTACTATTTTCTTGAATTAAGTCGAAGAGGCGCTGGAAAAACAAAGTCTTTGTAAGTTAAACAAATATTTATATCTAATAAAAATAGAATTCCTCTAGCTAGAGAGCTCTGCAATATGAGAATCTGATAGGTATTTATTCTCCTCTCATTATCAGAGCATATAAGTGAAGTTTTTATATACACTGCCCACAAATCTACAGCATCCAGCAAGCCCTTTATTATTAAGAATATTTACAATATTTTTTGTCAAAGCATATCTCAAATAGAAACAGGAATAGAAAACCTGATAGCTAACAAGTGGGTTATCAATCCTAAACCTAAGAAGCATACTCAGTGGTCTATCTCTAATCAATCACCAACTCCTAAACCATAGTGGTCTGTCTATAAGGATCTTTTTACCCTTCCTCTTAGAATAGGCAATGAACCCATTGGTTTCTGTCCTAATTCATGGTTGTTTGGGTTTCTGCTTTCTTGGTTCAGACTTTATATAAACTGGTTACAAAAGAAATTTGTTATATCAAGCAAGACTTATATATTAGCTATAAATAAAGTCTTTCTATGTAACTATGTAAGTGATTTTCTTATATTACCCGCTTAAGAATGTAGTACTAAGGCAGGATTATATAATGTTATATAAATTCGTAAATCTTTATAGCTTACTCTCTTTTTTATACTCCTACTTTTTCAGTTTATTAATATTAGATATTAGATATTTTGAGTTCCTTCATTGCTCAGAAGCATAATTTATTCAGTTATAATAACCAAATGTAAGAAAGATCCTTAAATTGACTAAACAGGAAACGCCTTTGTTTTACTTACACAGAATATACTTTTTAGGGGTTATCGAAAGAGTCACCTAATCATCAGTAAGTTATCCGAGATTCCTTTCAAGGCGTTTAACTCGTCTCGTTGAATCGAACTGCATAAGAACGAACTCTCGATTTCAATCATAAGCGTATACTTCAAAAGTGTATATCTCTCGGCAATCCAGGTGCACTCCCTCAAACCCTAAAAACTTTTTCTTTTCTCTACTTAACATAAGTACTTGTACAAAGCATATAATAAAAATTACTGTTCACTATATAAGGGCAACCCTTGACCCTTTAAAATATTAAGAAGACTCTACTCATAAATACTAAGGTAATCCTAGTACTGCATAACTCCAGTTAAGTTCGTGGTAAACTAAGAGGCATCCCTTTGTTCTATAACTCTCTATAACTTATGGGTAGATAGGAGTACCCCCGAACCGAAGAATTTTAAGGTATGACAAGGCAAGGTTCACTACTATATATAAGTACAAAGGCCCCCTTTCTTTAGATCAAAGGCCCCTATTTGTGTGAATCTTCTTACTCAGATAATATCGATTGAGTTCTATCTTATCGAGAAAGTTTTGCAATCCATAAGGGGTCTCGTTATTGATACAATTAATTATAAAATTGGAGTGTATTCTAGTTTTCTTTCTACCAGAAGGAGTAGGCAAAGTATACTATATCCAGAGAGAATCTATTGAGAGATTTTTAAATTATATTACAAAAGTAAATAGCATCTGCTAACATCCAAAAAGATTTCCCAGACTCTAGTATTAATACATTACTCAGGACCTATATTACCAATGCATAAAACCAAATACTTATCGCTTTTTTTCTATTAAAAAATAGAGTCTTCGTGCATTGCTTAGGGAGTTCTTAGGCCTAAATTATACTTTTCAAAACAGAAGTACCCTCGCTATCCCTAAACAATAGGATAATGGAAATTTATTTAGAAACGGCTTATTTCTTTCCGTCCTTAAAAGTGTATTAAGCGGCAAAGGAAACTTTTGTGATATAAAAAGGTTTCGCAGAATACTTGTGAGTATTTATTAAAATTATACTATTAATTAATAAAAAGCAATTTAAGGGATCCCTCGGTTATTCGGCTATTTAGTTTAGCTAGTTGTCAATTAAAAAAGTAAACAGCGTTCGTATAATAATACGACGAATTCGATAAGACAGGATTCTTTACTTTAATCCGAAATTGGAAACAGAGGGACACAAAGCCCTTACCCATTTTAACTTAGAAATCCCTATAAATTTCTAAGGGCTCTTACTTCTAAGAAAAGCCAATTCTATTGTAGGCCTTTTACTTATGTCCTAAATCCTAAAGTACAAAAAGGAGACTCCTGGCTTTTACCTTCGAAAGTCTTTTATCTCTTGCAAATCTCTAAACTCAGTTCTCATTAAGGGAAACCTTTCTTTAATTAAAGCCTATCAAGAAAACTCCTGAATAGCTAGCTCTAGCAAACTTAAATGAAAACTTTGACTTTACTTATACAAACAAATAACTTTAGCTTGTAAGTTCTTTTATTCCCTATATCACCTTATCAACCCCTGTATTACTAGTTTTAGAACCCCTACCCAGAGAAACCTATTTGTAAAAAAATCTCTAAACCTGTAAAATTCCCTTCCTATTCTTTAAAGTTTTTAGATCCTAAAAAAGGCTGAGCTACAAAATTATATACGTTATAAATTTACAAAATAATGAAAACCTTTTTATTAGGTATCGCAGAACTCGAACCTGTGGCCATTAGATTAAAAAACCAATGCTCTTCCAACTAAGCCGTATACCCCTAATAGTAGCCAGAAGTCCTTTAGTAAGAGAGAACTCGGCTAAAATTGTTATCGATTTATGTGATTAGAATGCCTGGGAGTTCTAGCAAAAAGTTTACAACAAGGGCCCCACTAATACTGCATGTAAATGCCTTGGTTAAATATACTCTTTCTAAATAAAATCAATATAACTCAAAATTGATTTGAAGTCAAGAAACGATAGCACAAATGACTCTAGGTCAAATAACTAAAATCAGTAAAAAAGACTGACTTTTTGGTAAAGGTATTGCTTTGACTTACTTAATTCACAAATACAAAAAAAAGCTCCCTAAAAAATCCATGACATGTGAAAGGAATTCCCTCGGCTAGTAAAAGGGTAGCTTTTGTGTAAACATCCTTTATTAAAATTACTTATAAGGAATAACTTTACTATCGATTCTCTAAGCTGTTTGGCGGGAGTCCCTGGGTGTTTCTTATTAACTTATAACTAAAAAAAGTCTTCAATTTCGTTAAATCAAGGTACGTTTTAGGTTTTGCACGTAGGTTCAAGTCCTCTTTTATCTCTAAGTTTTACCATAATGATATATTGTTAGCTATAATGGTGACATCCGGGTACTGAAATGTAAGGGGAGGCTCTGCTTCATATATTATATACCTTGTTTTCCCTTTGCTACGGTTTAGTGCTTTTAGTGAGATATTTTGCACCCCTAATGACATACTATAAACCTTACGAGCAGTGTGTTCCCTGATAAAGCTATCCTACAAAACGGAACTAAAAAAAAGCAGAGGGCCTTAGTATAGACTTTTAAGAATACAACTAAAGCCTGTAACACTTAATCCGCCGAGTATTTTACTTATGTCTATTGCGATAATTGATATACTGATAATGCGTCGCACCTAATTCATAATATAAAAAATCCTGTTTGAGCACAGGGACTCCGTTACGAAAAAAGTTCTTTCTATTTCTATATAACAGATGAAACTACTAAGAGCTAAAAATGCCTCCTTTTTGAAATTATATAAACCTTTTACTTGTATCAGTATGGATATTTTCCAGTACTTTTCTCCCGATAATGCTATAATAGGCAAGGGAAGTTCTTTAGACTAAATAATAAAGTTTCTATGAATTAGGTAAATTAAAGAAACCAAGTCCCTTTAAAGCGTAAACGAAAGCTTTTTATATACCCTGATTTTAAGGCTTTTAATGAATTGAGCTACACTCTAACGAAGGCTAGCTTTTGATTACCCTTGTTAGCTGGCGCGACTAAAGATTACCAACTGAACGTGTACCTACTGTAGACAAAAGTATGCATAAAAACTTACAAGGTATCTATTTTAATATAACTCAATAAAAGTAAATAATGCATTCATTAAGTCTTTAAAAAGCGATATATGTTATTGGAACAGGCCGCCGGGTCTTTCCGAGATGAAATTATACTAAACCCGAGAATAAACCCTTCCCCTATTTAGTTACCCATATTGTACTCTAAATATACTATCCTTTCCTTTTACTTAAATTCCTTGCCTTGTTTCTTGATACCCATACCTAAACCTTTCTTTGGAGCTTTACCTTTCCCAGTCTGCATCTTCTTAGTCTTAGCAGTACTCTGTATTTCTATCTATATCCTCAAATGAAAACTCTACTACCCGCCAAAAAACCTAGGAAAAACCCTGTCCTTTGCTACATCCTATATTAGTTTCCGATTGCTCTGTTCTTAATATGTGACCCTTTTTGCTTGGGGGGTTCATATAGGAGACTTGACAGTTATAAAATAATACCGGATATTATCTAAGTTAACAAGTAACTGGCCTTTATTAGTTTTATGCCAGAGGACTCTTATAAATAGCAATTTATATAATAAGGAAAAGGCTTTAGGTTCTTACAGTTTACAAATTATAATGAATTATAACGGTAAGTTGATTGAGAAAAATATAGTAGCCCCGGCGCCTACTCCAAGTTAACAGCAGGTATATGAACCCCTTTTATTTTCTTAAAAGAGACCCATTCTACCTAGAAAATGGAATTCTAAACTACTTTAAGGGCTATGCCGCTCAGTAATAGGTATACCAAATAAGTCTAAGTTTGAGGTATTTCTTAGTAGATAATCCACATAATCTACTATAACTAAGAATGCTAGTAGAATATACAGAAATTGTGTTGATATTAGCATATAAATAAGAGGATCACCTATCGTAAAGCCCATCTTTTAGTTCTGTTTACTAAGGATTAAATCCGTGTATCTCTGGGTAGATGGGGGTTTGCTCATTCGCAAATACTATTTAAAAGCGAAGGAAGTATACTCTTTTTTCAGAAAGACAAAATTTTTTGTACTATATTAACCTGCGTGGCCCCAATACCAACTCACTAGACTCCGGAAGCTCTTTTTCGAGCATTAACCTCTACTTCACATTTTCATTTAGGCGAGAGAAGTACCTTTTTCTTTGTTATTTGGGTAGTTTTCATACGGGTTAGATCATTATGTACTTATAAAGGTATGCTTATAGTATTGCGAATTACCAATCATTTAGATTGTTAGATTCTATTTATATAATGTTTCATTATTGAATGATACTTTTTTCCATTCAACGTAGTGGGGACTCTCGCTTTTAATAAAAAATACCATTAGGGTTAAATCTAGTCTGGGCATTGACTCATAAAAATTTATGTTTAGTTAGCTCAATTAAAGAGGAACCCTTATCATTTATAAAGAAGGGACCCTCTCAAGTAGCCTATATATATTGTTTCAGTTTTATGTTAAAAGTATGTCTGGTTTTATATATTCTTGATTCTAAATTTGTTAGTGAATCTAATTAAGGGGATTCTCTTTAATTAAGTTACTCAATAGAATTCCTCGCTTTCTTAAAAAAAAAGAATATCGAAAAAAGAGGTCTCTCAGGAATAAAGTGCTATTATTCAGTAA
This sequence comes from Pelargonium citronellum, assembly GCA_036897665.1. NCBI lineage: Eukaryota > Viridiplantae > Streptophyta > Magnoliopsida > Geraniales > Geraniaceae > Pelargonium > Pelargonium citronellum. Next base: position 58,957 of record JAYMSZ010000007.1, read on the forward strand.
AGAGCAGAGCCTTCTTACCTCGGCATTACCCTCTTAACTATAAATTCGTAGCAAAACAATACACTATAAACGGAGCTCTACGGCTCTTTTTTCTTGAACAATTCCCTTATTAAACCCCCTTGTCTGGTACCCTTGGGTAAATAGTATCCTTTCTTTAAATTAAAGGCGAACCCCCTCGTTTTAACTCTAGTACGCTTTAAGCGGAGACCTAGAACCTATGTATTTTTTATCAAAACGCGTTTAGCGCGCGAAAAAACATAGAATTGATTGAGATCGTAGCCTATAAAAATTTCTTTCCAGATAGCCGATATGTCTTTAAAGTCCTCACTTGTTAATTATAAATAGGGTAAGTTTTAGTTATCTTTATATAACTTTGGTTGGTGTACTTTATGCTCGACTAAGCTTTGTCTACACTTAAAAAATACAATAAGAAATATTTCATTACGAGTCTCTTTAATGAGAGAATATTATAGATGGTGGATTAACAAAAGGTAGTTACCTCATTTGGATTCCGTTATCACCCTGCTTAGAATAAGGATTTAGTTTACCTTTCACTTAACAAGGAGTCCCGAGATACCTTAGAAATAAAAAGAAATAGTCACTTTTTTTTTGTCTCCCAACAATATCTAGACCTTCTTAAGGAAGAATATTTATGTAATTTAATTCTCAAATCCTAACTCGAACAAGATCATGATCTAGTTATCCGAAACCCTTTTCAACTCTTCAGTAGAAGACTCGTTTATTCTATTCAGTAAATCAAAAGTTTCCTATATTTATTGTCCTAATATTGTAGGGTAATAGTAATCTTTCTTTACCCCACGCTAAAGAAAGTAATTCCAGATTTTATAGATAGCTAGTTAAATTGCACTGCTTTAAAGCAAACTTATCCTGTCTTGAATGAGCAAGCAGAAACTTCTTAGGGATTGCCGAGACTCTTAAACTTACTTAGATCCTTAGCCAAACAAGGACTCTAGTTACAAGAATTTGGGAGCTTCATAAGAGTTTCCCTGGTTACTCTTATTAGAAAGAAAAGAAGCATGCCGTCAAGTACACCTACCTGAAGCCTTAGATTCAAAAAGGTTCAAAATCCATTAGTCTTCTAAGTCACTCCACCCATACAGACCGTAACAAGAAGCCTCCCTTTAATAAAACGATTAGGTTTAACTCTTACTAGGTAATTGGAATTCCTTCTTTAACAAAAATCAAATGACTTTCCTTTTGCTGTATTCGAGAAGGCGAATCGCTATTAGTAAACCCCAATATTACTGCCTTTTACTAGATTTGATAGGGATACCGCTTTCAGGTAAAAGTATGTATATGAGATCTCGGTTAGTAAAGAAGGGTACCCTTATCTGTTACAGATTGTGAAATTATACTAGTTTTATCAGTATGGAATTCCTATATCAGTATTAGTACAATAAGATTAAGCCGAGGTTTGAGTACTTTTCTCAGCAAAAAAACCGAAGCCCTTAGCCTTCTCTGGTTCTGGAAGGGATTTCCTTAGTAGGGGTATACTTGTATCGATATAGTCTCTTGTTTCACTTCTAAGATTTTATAAGTAAATAGTATCTAGAATATGAAAGGTTTCCCACTCTTAAAGTGTTGGCCTAGGCATTTAGGTTTAGCTTTTGTTAACTTGATATAGAATTCTAATCCAAGCCTTAACTATCTGCTTTTTTTGTTTAGGAATTTATAAAGTAGGTTTTCTCGTCAAGAAGTCTGCTTGTTTCTTTTTTATTAGTTACCTCGGATTCTTGAATAAGTAGACAGTATAGTGAAACGAAACAAAGTTAGAAAACTCTTAAGTAAGCACTTATTCCGTAGACTTCTAATTAATAAAGGAGATGCTTGTAACTAAAGTTTTTACTAGAAAAATAGAGAAAGAATTCTCTAAACTGCGGGAAGAAAGACATACCAGGGGTACTTGCTAAATTTACTGTGTATTCGTATTCAAAGAATTCTACATTTCTTCCTTGAGGAACTCACCTATTACTAACAAGTAAGCAATATTAGAACATCGAGAGAACATCGAGTTAAAGTCTATTGTCAGTGGAGTCTTACATTTTTATAAGTAAAAGGATCCCTTTGTAAAACTCACCTCTTTATATATTATTTGTAAAGGACCCGTAAGTGTGAATCCCTCTTTGAACTATAGCAAATTGAACTCTATAGGAATTTCTGGAAACTACTATTCTGATCAGTAAGATTTTGATCGGCCTTTCCTTAGTTTTAATAAAGTTTATAGGAATCCTAATTTCAGGGTTATTTTACTTAAATTTCACGAGTTTCTAGCAGAAAGGCTTACCCCTTTTCCTGGTATATAAACTAGGTGGGAGTTTTGTTTACTTAAGAGCTTTTCTTTAATCCTTGAACAAAAACTAAGGTATAATAAGAACTAAAAAGAATTTGAATCCCTTTAATTAAATCGGAATTTCAAAAATGGGTAAGAGTCTAGTGTAGGAAGTACCGGTATAGAATTAGTGCTACCTAACATGGATTAACCTGTAATAATATTAAAAAAAGTTGAAGGTAATAAATATCGGAATTCAGCAGAGCGCCCATATTCTGCAAACCGTATTAGGTAAATGAGGAAAGGTGTTGCTTTCTATTGTGGATTCTTCAACAATCTCTCTTAAGTCAAATTAATTATGTTACGAGGAAATATAGAATGTCTATAGGTCAAAAGAGTATGTTGTATTAGAAGAATCAGAAACCCTCTTTATGTAAGTGTAGTACAAGAAACATACGTAATTGGAGTTCTTTATATTCCCGGGGGTTAACCCAAAAAAGTATAACATATAAAGAATAGGTCTTAGTTGAGGGCATCGGCTTTGGATAAAGCAGAATGTCTAGCTAAGTGTGCAGAAAAGCAGTTTTTATAAATATAAACCAGTCCTTGCAAATATAGTATTATAAAGGTGTACTTGGCCCTTAAAGAGTCAACATAATATACTATGAATTTAAGTATACTGAGTACTAAGGAAACCATGATAAACTTTATAAGCAAAGCGTTAAAACCGACTAAAATTGGATAGGTAGCAGAGGGTTGAAGGTCAGCCCCGGGTGGTTTTTTAAGTGGAACCTTGGCTATTAAAAAGTAATAAGGAATTTTGTTTCACATACTCTCTTATATTAAGCGTTTCTTTCCTGTTTGAAAAAAGTTACCAGAATTTTGAGCGGATAAATTCCATTTTGGTGGGTTTTAAATGCTTTGAACATCTAGGACTAACTAGGAGATATACAAGATATACCTTTTGTCTTTAACCTATAGATAGCACAGGGTAATAACTATCAAAGGGTGATGGCTCTGGTCAATCCTAAGCTAAATACTAAAACTTTAACCTGTTGAAAAGACCTAGTGCATTACGAGAAAAAGAAACCCCTAATCATTAAAAGGCAGTCCCGCACGCTACCTCGCTATCATTTTAGCCCTTTCCTGATTTAAGGATACCTTGTTATTATAATTAATTATGCTACTGGAAAGTTCTCTTCACCAAGAGTTTCGAGATATGAAATAATGCATAGCTCTTACACGCACGAATCCCGTAATCCTATAATATAAATAAAGGCTGTCTCTACTACCATGAGCTTGTATTCCATATACATGTCACTTGACTAAAAGACTTAAATAGCCTAAAAATTCCCTTGTACATGAAATATATCCTATACTATACATAATAAGTCTAAAAAGAGTATCTATAGGTTCCATTTGGAGTTTTGCTTAATAATTATATAAACAAAAGTGCTAAACTGAGTACTGTCAACAAATTCCTTAAGATAGCTTTACTTAATAGGTTTCCTGCTGTTACTTTTGCTATGTCCTCTGGTTTAGATTATAGGGATTACTTAAGTAAAAAGTTAGCTAATGTCCTAATGTAGAGTCCTTCTTCATTAATAAGGGAAAATCACGGGTGTCTTACTCTATATTTTGTATACCTTAACGTGCCTTACAATTGGTTTTTTAAAAGATTTATAAGAATATATAAGAGAGGAATTCCTTATCTCAAAAATAATAAGAGCTTAAACCCAAAAAGTAAGAAATATTCGATATTCCTGAAAGGTTTAGGAAGGGAGCTGCTCTAAAGTACTAATAATTAGTAGTTAATCCTACAAATAGATACCCTTAATACAGGATTATACAGGATTTTCTATACATAAGGCACCACCTTAACAAGTAGCTTAAGTAAATAAAGAAGAGGGCTATTTTCCTTTGGATTTCAAGCGTAGCTCTATTGCTTTTTAGTATTAGGAATTAGGAAAAGTACCTTTTTAAATAAATATATCCGCTTTTCTCTTTCCTATTTGTAATTGGCTTTAATCAGGTGTAATCATAGCTAGCCCCTATGAGTTTCCGTTTGCTTTGTTAATATTCTATTGTTCTAATTAGAGATTCTATTTTTTCGCTTATTAGAATAAGGGTTTTACAGCATAATATAAATCAGAAATTAAAAAATGTACTCTTTAAGTTAGCAATTTAAAGTCTTTCAGGATCTTTATTAGTTAGTGCGGAAACCGAGGGTAGGATTCCTACTTTAATTACTGCTACCCTTAAAGGTATACTCAAACTTGAGGAAATACATTTTATTATCTATTTTTACTATACATGGAATTAAGTTATACAGGTTAATAGGACTTTGTTTAGCAATCTGCCTTTATCTGTTAGGAAACTTAAAACCCTCAATTACTTTAGTTTAGCTAGAATTTGTTAGCTATAAAACCCTTATTTATATTATTTTATTACACAATTTCATATAGAAAGTAAAGAACTTCTTTTTAGTAATTTTAGGGAATTTAAAGTAAATACAGCTTATAGGAACAGTTTCTTAGTAAGAAGTAAAAGACTTTCCTTATCCTATAAACTAGATAGTCTTTAAGCATTCTAGGGCTAGTTAAGCTATACTAGAATATAGTTTTTTAAATTATGTTTAGTAGTCCATATTTTACAAGTACTCCTATTTATTACTCTTTATTTAGTCAATTTCTTAAAGAAGGCAAGTAATTGAACTGAAAGAATTAGAAGGCTTGCATTATCCTTAGTTTGATACTTATTTGTCTTAGTTTTACAGTAAAGCGTAAAAGAATTGACGACTCCATTAGGATGGAGAAAGACCCCGTGCGCCGCAAACCAACTAAAGGAAGAGTTCGTAAGGCATGAAATAAAGCATTCATACTGCTATTTTATGACCTTTTTGAGGCCCTTTCTTTAGGTGTAGATACCAAGGATGCATTCAGGGGCAGGAATCGTTTTTTTCGGTAATAGTCACAGGATTCTTGTTACTTTTTATAGTAGAGACCTATGAAGTCTTGTATAAAACTTTCCTGTATCGAATTCGGGCCGTAATCCAGGGATATATATCAAGTATTAGCTAAGGGTTTTCCTATACGAATATGGCATTAAAAGAACCTCTAGGGCCGGTGTAATTTTTATTCACATAGAACCCTCTCTTTGGAATAAATTTTTACCTTACCGCATTCCCTATTAATTAAGTGTTATAAATGAGTCCTCTAACTAGAACTCCAAAATTACCCCCCTAGAAGACTGGATTATACTATACCCTGTCCGGCATATTATGAATATCGAATAAAGTAAATAGCTAAATAAACCCTTTGGCAAAGTATTAAGTATAGCAAAACTCCCTTTTTTATAAAAAAATACACAAGAAAGAGTTTAAAACGCATTATAAAAAGCACCCTTTTGGCCTTAATAAATTAGCTGAAAGGCAAGCTAGCAGGGTCTCCTGTAGATTTTTCTAGTAATCAAAGGGAGTTTTTATATGAGTTACTTTGAGTCAACCCGGGGGTTAATAAAGACGTAATTGGGCATAAGGAATTGCAAACTTCATGGGGTTCCGGGCATCCTACATAACTTTATGTGGCGTGGAAAACCCTAGGCCTTTGCCGTATAAGAAAGAAACTCGTTTGGATAAACTTATCCTTATAAAACTTGAGCAACTGCGTACTTAAGGGGTTTTCTCTAGAGCTTTCTTTTTTAATTACGCGTTATCTTTGTATTACAGAAATCCCTATTTAATTAAAGTAAAATGTTAATAAATTTTGAGACAACGGAATCACTTATATGGACTAACCAAGTTTCTTAGTATAATTTGGTAATAGGATTTCCTTATAACAAGGTAGAAATCTGACTCTTAATCTCTTTATTTTTCTTTTGTATAAACCAAAATTTTGTAACATATTCAGAATTTGCTGGTTCAAATCCTACTTTATACCCAGCATTCCTAAAACTGAGAACGTTAATTTCTCACTTGTATTTCAGATGGACCCTTGATTTACTTACTAGGTGTCTTTGGGCTTTTTTAACCTATATATCATGGACTTTACTTTATAGGGTATCCTTATTAAACTATTGGTATCAGAATATTTAGATTTTATAATGAACTTCAAACTTATTGAACTAGGAATTTCTAGACTAAAGGTTAACTTTACATTAAAAAAGGGGCTGCTTTTAAGTATTCCTGAAGAAATAGAATATAAAAAACGCTGGCTAAGGCTAAACAGCTTACATAGCTCTACTAAACCTAAAAACTCGAGCTTTGACTGACTTTTGTAACTAGACCTAAAAGCTTTGCTGCAACTACGAGTATCCTGCTTTTATTCAAAAAAGTCATTCTTTATTTTAGTTACTAATATTTCCATTTTAAAGTCAATCTATAATCAGGTTTTTACAAAGCAGAAGCCTTAATCTTACTTGGACGCTTGTTTACTCGCTGTCCGTGTAATGTGTTGTGTATTACAGGCATGTTGGTTTAGTTTCCCCGCGGAATTCCTATAAGTTTTTATTTAGGGAGTCCCGTATCTATAGTAGAAAGAAAGCTAGAGGTATTATCTCAAGATAGAGAGTATTCTAGCTCTTAAGAGGAAAGGTTTTCTTCAAGTTCTACTTGCTTTTTGTATTCGAGGGCTGAGGAATTAGAGAAGTTTTTAGTGGGATACCATAAGGTTTTCTTAGATTATAGTATTTAGAAGATAGGTATAGGTATTGAACAAGGTATGCATGTATAAGAGGATAGGTCTGGGTAGTAGGCACAGGAAACCTGGTATTATAAATAAGAGTAAGAAAGTGATACTGAGTGTAGCTCTGAAGAAAAAGACTCTAGGGAAACAAGGTCTCGGTATTCATAAAATGGGTCCTTTTAAGAGTAAGATGAAAGGTATAGCCAGTTCAAGCTGGAAGTCAAAAGGAAAGATAAAAGTGTCTAGGAATTCTTTTTTTCTTCCAGCTCCAGGTCTAAAATAGGGGAAAGAGGTCATTCTTCTCTATATGATTTTGTCTCACTTCATTAGATCATTAGACCTAGAAACAAGTTAGTATAGGGTAACCTGCGTAGTATAGTATAAGGCAAGATTTATCTTGTGTTCCTTCGTTTCTAGGGTTCCCATTATAGGATAAAGTAAAGACAGCAGGAAAAGGGTAAGTAAATAAAAGATAAAAGTCTAAGAAATGAAAATGATATACGAAATCACATTTCAAAGTAGTTGTCTTATACAGTGAAGCTGTAAAAAAAACCTTATTTTATAAAGTATACAAAGAGTCCCGCTATGAGTACTTTTCCTATAGATATAGAAAGGTCCTTGTTTCTAAACTTTTGTAAATCGAAAGCCTAGGCAATGCGTTAGTATTGGGTCCCTTTTTTTACTTTAATAAAGTATGTTTTATATAACTGTAGATTCTCTTTTTGCATTTTGCTAGGGAAGAGGTCGAAACAAAAAGACATTTTCTATTTATATATAAGCAAAACTTCATTTTCTATTAACCAGATTAGAGGTACCAGAATGGCCGTACTCCAACTACAATAGATAAGACAAACTTGCCTTAACCTTTCTTTTTATTGACTTCTTTTACTGGTAATTCCTGACTTTAGCTTTAGAGTTCTCTTCTTCCTTTTCATCCCCCTAAACAAATTGAGATTCTGTTTCCTATACAAGTGTCAGACTCTTTGAATAGGAGACTTTCTAGCCGGATAAAGAAGGATAACAACTCAGGCAGGCTTTTCTAAAACTTCATTTCTTTGATTTAGTTAACAAAAGGGGAACCCTTTTACTGACTTGGTGCACACCTTCCTCTTAGAAAAACCGGCTTTCTTAGACTAGCCCTTGACTTTTTTAGAACCTACCGAAGTCTCTCTATCCGAAAGAAATTAAGGAAAACTCATTAGAAGTGCCTTACTCTATATACATTGCTACTAGATTTTCTAAGCTAAGGGAACCCTTTTTATTAAAAGTAGCCTTTTTTTGGATGTTTACAGCTATATATAAACTCGGCACATAAGTTTGATAAGTAAGCTCAGAATTACATAATTTTTTTTATAATGTCACTGCAAAGCGCTCTCTTACAAGAAAAAGTATTCTACGTACTATGGATTAGGGCCCCACTGGGCGAGGACTTTTAGTTATATAACATTGAGTAGCCTACATTATATACAAAAATAAACACAGGAGTTCAATAAAATTGTAGGAAACTCTGTAGCCCAAGTCTCCCTTTTCGTGTGAATATAGGTTCTGGAGATAGCCAATTTCTAACTAAAGACTATTTTATTTTTTAGTTTTCAACCCAGTAAAAGAGAGTCTTAAGTTACCAAATCAGCACATCCTATCTTTGCTCAATTTTAAGTTGGGAATTAAGTTAGATAAAACATAATAGGTACTCGAGATCCTTTAAGAGTAAAGGACTCCCTTTTCCTAGCACCAGGAACCCTTTTGTATAAACCTTTTTTATCCTGCAATACTTTTATCCAATCCAGGTTTAAATGATAGACTTTCTATCGATTTAGATGCTTAATACCTTATTCTTTCGAGTAAAATACTACTAAATCTTCTTACAGAAATGGAACCTAATTATCTAGTAATTACTTCTATACCTATTTATTTAATGAAAGTAAGACAATCCAATATTTTAAATTAAATATGAAATGACTCGTCTTTATGAATACTCCAATTAGATATTCTTAATTTAGAGCACCCATTACAGAACCTCCAAATCCTAAGGAAAAGTACACTCTTATTACCTAGATTTGCTTAGTTAACCCTTTATTATATTTCTACTACAAACTAATATTAGATAATAATTCTTAGAGGCACCTGGAAATAAGGGTTTCTCTAGTAAGTTTATCGTTACTTTTAATATAACAAAATTAAGACCCTACTTTCCCATAAAAAAAAGGAGTTCCCATTAACAATTTAATTTAAAGCAGGATAATTACCGATTTGTACTACGCCAGGAGCCCTTGTAAATTTGTGTAGTAAAAAGGACTTCCTTTATACTATGTCTAGAACCTACAAGAAAGAGGTAGAAAGCCCCTGTGAATAATTTTACTTATATTTTTAAAAACCGACGCGTATTAGTAGCCCCAGAATACCGACCAAAAGATTCCCCTTGTAGTGTAAAGCTCTGAATGTCCGGGGTTTGTCACTTGTTAGTATCTAATAAATAATACTATATTAGTCTATAAACTATGTGCATTTTCGATAAAAAAGGCATAGGCCAAATTAGAAATTAAAGTATGGTAAAAGATTCAAAGTTAGTTATACATCGAGTTTCCTCTAATACCCTTACCGATAATGGGAGTAAGGCTCTGGGAAATTTTTAACTGAAATTTGGCAAAAAGTCTATGCGCATGGAAATTTATTTAATACTCATGCTTTTTTAGTAATAAATTTCTAAGGGATCTACCGCCCCTAAGACTAAACTTTCTTTTCAAAAGGGTTGCCAAAGAAAACCCCTTAACTACTTTAACTTTATTGTACAAATGCAGTCTAACTTAAGAGATGTTAGCTGTTCTAGAATTAGGGGGGGATTTGAGAGATATGGAGTCTGCTTTTGGGAGTCTTATTACGAGGTGCTCTATATTGTAATGATTCCAGAAAAAAAGATAAACCAAGTGTCTTCTAGTCGATACTGTCATTTTCAAGTGAGTTGTATGTTAATTCCAAAACCCAAGGGTAAAATGAGTGTTAGCTATATTTAATGGGCACTATCTAGGTCAGGTTTTGTTATACTGTCGAGGAATGCCCCATTTTTGCCAAAGTCGGTTAAAGGGTTCTCGGATCGGTAACAACTAAATGCAAGTGATATAGGCGAGCCGTGATGTTCAAACTTACGGCTTACGGGGAGAGGCTCAATATATAAGCAAGCTAGAGTACTAACAAGGGCTAGGCACTTAAATATTTGTTGAATGGGGAAACTTTTAAGTTGAGGATAAGCTCTACATTCCAGTGTCTAAAAGAAAAGACTTTTAATTAGGGTCCCTGATGTGTAATACATAACATGAAAGTTTTGACTTATTTTCAATTTCCTTTCTAGAATTTCGGATATTTGTAAAACAGAGGTTTATTGACAGGAATGTAAGCACACAAAGTCTCATACATTTATAAGTGATAGTACGACCTAGAGCTTCATCTTAATTATTAAGGATAACCCGTTTTGCATATAGTATATTCCTGACAATATTAGAGTTTCGCCTTTTCTCATTTCTTAGTAAAAAGGAATTTCTAGTATTCACTACCCACAGTAAAACCTTATTTGAGTTAAAACTAAAGAATCTGGAATATGGTAGGCCGCAATAAAGAGTACATAGCCATTATGTAAAGTGTTTGCTCTACTTACAGGAGAGGCCCTAAGGGTTGAAGTAACGGCGGTAATAACTTATAAACTTTTAAAGGTTTTTGTAATTCAAATGTATGTATTAAAACAAGGGTCGGTTGGGTATAATGTTTCACGAGGATTCCTTGGTTATATATAAGTATAAAAAGGCATCCGTAGACCCAGAATAAAGGGCTTAATTATAGTCTAAATTACTAGTCTGTTTTTGAGTTACTCTACAACAAGAAAAGGAAATCCCCTACCCCGAAGTGGTTTACCTTAGAGTAAAAATACATAATTCTTTTTAGCAAATAAGCTATTTGTCACTTTCTTCCTTCAACTAGAGATTATCTGGTGGTATAGTAACTCCCGCAATTTCCTAGAAAGGATTCTAATATCTACGGACTCTATCTATTAAGTTTATCTTACCGTATCGTATCCCTTTTTTTCATTTTACTCTGATCTTCCTTTACGAAATGCTTTTTTGTGCTATATATCAGAAATTTGTGGGTCATAAGAAATTCTTTAAATACAACAGACAAGGCATAAAGATAGTCAGTAAAACGCTTTACATAGTAATTCGGAATAAGTAATAAAAACTAAGAATATGGTATTCCTCTTACATTGGGCAAAAATCGGTGGGAATTTAGCAAAGCCTTGATAAGTTCTTTTCTTTCTTCTGTTTTTCTCCGTGAAATTAGATTTTCCAAAAGATTTAAATTGGAGGGTATCCCCTTTTACTATAAAAGTTACCAAACTTAAATGCTAAAGGATACACTAGAAAACATTTTTAAACAAATAGATTTCAAAGAGGCAACTTTCCTTTCTGATTGAGTAGGGATACCCCAGTAGCAGTAAGTTTTCTATAGATATACTCATAAAAGTGTGCAAGGGAATTACTTATAAGCCTCCTTTTCCTTTAGCGCTCTACTCGGATTACCTAAAACCTGAAAAACACAAGTAATTTCCTTAATTAGGAACCCCTTGGAAAGCGTTATATCATATATGTACCCTATCTGACTAGACTATGAATCGAACTTCATAAAGAGTATAGAACTCCTTCAGAGATCCTTGTATAATATAAGAAATTGAAATTATAAATATTCGTGGGTTTGAAGCCTGCTAAAAGAAGAGTAGTCCATTTTCCTAAGTCTAAACCGCGAATCAGGGATCATTGACATAAAGACGAAAGCTAATTAAATAAAGATAGACCACGTATCTTTGGTTCACGTCCTATATAGATTCAGAAATAGACTAGTTATCTCTCGAAAAGATAAGGGGCTCCATAAAAACAAGACTTGCCTTACATTCACGAAGAAGGGCGTCTCCAGATAATGAGGTATAACATAATGAAATGTGAAATAACAATTGAATAGTCCGTACTTAGCCAATACACGAAAGTCATTATTGAATATATTCATTTCATCTGTTAACGAAATAACTTATATATATTTGTAAAATATCTCTAAATATTACTCTTCAATTCTGCAAAAACATAATAAAGCGCTATGAGCGATTCCTAAGGAAATCCTAATCTATAGTCTTTTTCCTGTCAAAAGGTTTTAGCATAACCATCGAAAAGAATCCAGGAGACCCTAGTTTTTTCTAAACTGAAATCTGAAATTTAGGGCAAAGCACTCATAAATTTAACTATATTTTACTCGCCGTAAGTATAAGTAAAGGGGTGCTATGTCCTTAAAGTTTGAGGATTTACATATTAATAATACTGAATTTCTTCATTCATTTTAATTATGTTAAATTACGTACGTAGATCTTTATAATAGATATAGCTGTTCAAAAAGGGTTACCCTACCCACTATCGGCTATCCCAAGCTACCACATACAACTAATTAAAAGTCATTTATACTCCTTTTATCATAATTAAGAAATCCTATTATATTATAATATGGCAACTTACTTTACAACCTGCGCCTTTTGGAGTACTTGAGTTTAGCAAACTTCTAAACTCTTAACTAGGCTTAATAAGTAGGAATTCCCATTTGGTAGCTATATTGTAGAGAAAAGCCCTTCTATAAAATGAGTAGAGGTTGTTTTACTACTATTCAAAATTGTAAAAAGATAATAAATAGACTACTAACTTTTCCAGTGTTTTTGCGAGCTCTAATGCAGCTAAACCTTATTAAATTCCGTTTCGTTGGAATTTTTTGGTATTCTCCCATAATATCCTTTTTCTATTTCCCCTCACACATGGGATATATAATCAGTGACTTCCCTATATAAGTCGAACAACTAAAGGAATGCAACTTTAGTAGGTATGGTAACCTCTGAATCTTTCACAAGGGCCGGTACCATATCTTTAATAATTTAGCCCTCTAAAACGCAAAAATCAAATTTCCTGAATACCCTCATAAATGAATTTTGTCCTATCTACATAACCAATCCAATACACACATTTTTTCAGCAAAATACAAAATATATAGACCTCAGAAATAGTAATTGTCTAGTAACAGGAGCCCCCTCTTCAAAAAAGCTTGCATATCACAAGACTTGAGTCGCTTTTTTTATTACTACTCATCTTTGTCATCTTTGCTCCTTACCTTACAGGATATCCCTTTATGGAACTTTCCTATCTATAAAGTAAAAGAGGTCTCACTAAATATTTAGAAGGAGTTAAAAGGAATTCTAAGAGGGACTCCTTATATAATATACTTGATGCCTTTATAATAAAGCGGTACCCCATTTGCACACAGATTCAAGTAAGAAATACAGGAACTCCCCATTCCCAGCAATGGATATAGATAGAATCTCTCGTAGGTCTAGTTAGTTATGAAACCTAATAAAAAAACCCTCTTTTAAGATACTGTAGTTGAATAAGGGCTCAAATGGATTCCTCAGCAATTTCGTTTATAAAAGTTTGAGAAGAATCCCAGTGTTCGTAAACTAAAGATAGATTTTCTGTAAAACTTTTTTGGTATCCTTGAATATAAGGTAATGAAAATGACTAGTCCTAGACCATAAAGAAGACTCTTTTTTTATACTCTATTTTCTGCGCTTTTAAAATAAAAAGGCTTCCGCCCTGGGTACAGAAAACCTAAACCTAAGAGGAAGAAAAAACCCCAAACCGCGTATGCTTATATGCCTTGTAGAAAGACGAGACCTAAGAATTGAAAACCTTTGCATCTGAATATCTGAAAGATCGTTGAGGGAAGAGCTGCACCTAAGTATTGATAGTATTTATTTTTTTGTTTTGAATTGCAGGTATTATTGCCAATCGGATTGCGTTTCACTTGGCGTAGTTATAAGGTAAGGAGCTCCAGTAATGTATAAAAAAAGTAGACTTTGGTGTTTTCATCCACAGATTTTGGTTATCTCCGAGAATTAGGTTATACCCCTTTACAAAAGGAGGCCCTCCTTACAACAACATAAATTGGTTAGTTAGGTCGAGTACTTTATTGTTACTTTTAGAGTGGAACACTCGCATATTCATAATCCATTAGACAGAAAATCTGCCTCCAATCTAAGTTAGAGATAGCGACTTAAGAAAAAGGGATTGCATTCCAGTAACCTAAGAACTATTCCTTATTATTCTTATCACCCGCCTTATACAGGAGTAGTATGGCGTTTATTTACTAGTAGGTACTGCCCTTGAAGCTGTAGCTTTGTTTAGACATCGAGAGTCTCAGATACCAGAAAATTGAATATATATTTCGAGCCTCGAACTTTATTTCCTTGCCAACACTATCAGTTATTCTATAATACTAAAACACTGTAAACTGTAGTAGAAAGAAATCTTTAAGTTTTACTGCTCAGTAACTCAAAGGAAGGATCCCGCTAATTAACGGGAGCATCTCTTATATACTAAATAAAAACGAGAGTCAGACGTAATAAAGGAAGTGCATTTTTTAAACAGTCGGTTGTATCTCCTTGCTCTTCAACTGAAAAAAGGCTCCCTTAGAAGCATGAGATCTAGGCATCGGAATGTACAAATAGCTGGAACACCCAGCAGGTCATAACAAGAGTTTGACTTTCTATAAGAGCATTTATTAACGAAGCATGATTGACAAATTGAAGTATTATAGACTAAACAGGTTGCATTACCCAAAAATAAAGAGGATCTTCTAAACTACTTTTTTTCATATCAAGAGAGGATATACCAAAACTTCCTTAACAAAATAGGGAAACGCAAAAGAGCACTGCTTGTATTAATTTCAGTATTACCTACACCCATCCATATTGTTGATTGTTTACCCTCTTCGACTGTGTCTAGGTAGGGGCTCTGCTGGAGAAAGTAGGGATCTCATTTTGGTTTAGTACTTATTTCTATTTTATTCAAAATGCAATAACACTACTAAAACAATATATCTCGGATTTTATATACTTTGTTATACCCTCCACTCGGAGTACAAAAGGATCTTTCCACCCAGACAGAACAGAGAGGCATATCTTCCTAACTGCTTACTTACAATCAAATAAGAGTGCTTTAAAAAGAGGAAATCCTCGAGTTTCTTTTGGTCATCAGATTCTCTGAAACACATAAAAGATATGGAAGTGCTTATATCTTATCAAATCGGCTAAGATTATATCTATCAATTCAAAGCATAACTAAATTATGTATTACGGGATCTTATACCGTGTAATGAAAAAGTCAAGAATAAAGGAGCAACCTAAATTAGGCATAATCGTCTAAGTAGGAATTTCTATGATATGTACCAAATTTAGCATATTCTGGCCCCGGTAAAGCTGCAGCACAACGCGGAAAAATGGGGAATCGTAGCTAAGTGGTAAAGCATGAGTCTGCAAAACTCACATACGTCGGTTCGAATCCGACCGATTCCTACAGAAAAGTAAATAATGTGGAGATGTAGTAAACCGAATGCAAATAGGATTTTTACTATGCCTTAATTTAAGTAAATAGTATATTTGGGCCAAAACGTGTGCTCGAGTAAACTAAGACTAAGAAAGAAGTATATAGATCAATTATATATTATATAAAGGTAGTAGAGATTTCTTTTTTGGGATACCAAGACTTGCATAATAAAAGTAAAATAGACACCTAAAAGAAAGAAATTGAGCCATAATCTTTTAGAACTCAAATTCCCATTCTGCCTCTTAAATGAACAAGCATTAAAGTTTGTCTTTTCCGCGTTTATAGTATAGGTAGGAGGTTTTGTAATTGATTTGGCAAGGTACAGTGTATAGTGTTCTTATAAGATAGATAAAAGCAAGGATTTTTACTAGATCAGGTCAAACAAGAGAAAAAAGAAGTCTATGAGCCAATAATGTAGAATAAGCAATGAAACTAAGACCTTTTCCTCAAAAACGCATTTTGTACTCAACTAAAAAACCCGTATTAAATGAGAATTGGCAAGAGTTTTAGAATTCCTTGCACGCTACTCTTTGCTAGCCCGTGATACTACTTAAAAATGACATTTTTTACTTTATATCTAAAACTTTAAACCTCTAAATATGACTAAATTGTATAAAGACTTTGTCCTGCCTTATATGCCTATCCTCATTCATTAAAAGTTTTTTGGTTCTCCCTTTTATTGCTGGGAGAAAGGATTCTTATACGATTGCTAAAGAACCTTTTCCATTTGATGAGGCTACCGACTCTTAATGCACGTGACTCCGAAAATCCATAGCACTTAGTGCTCCTTTGGAAAGACAAAATAAACTTAGTACAAGAAGGTAATAGCTGAGAAAAACAAAAATAAGAATTCTTATTACTATAACAGCATAAGCGAATCTGAAGAAAAACATGTATCTCTAAAACAAGGCAAATTCCCTAACAGATACGGGTAAGTTGCTTAATCGGGTTTACTCGTGACACCAAGGCACTACCTATAA